>JARUHQ010000030.1:2661799-2879933 GCA_029955515.1 Chrysomela aeneicollis | reverse complement strand
TAATTGTAACTGAGTTGTATTCGATTATATCGTGGTAATGTTTATATAGTAATACTCACCAGGTGACTGTTCTTGCGTTATACGTACGAGCGACCAAATCGAACAGAAGGTTGGATGGATAGACGGAATGATCATTGTATCTGAGTTGTATTCGATTATATCGTGATGAAGTTCATATGGAAATACTCACCAAGTTACTGTTCTTTCGTTATACATACGAGCAACCGAATCGAACAGAAGGTTGAATGGATAGTATCTGGGTTGTATTCGATTATGATGTTATGCTGTGTATATAGTTATACACACTAGGAGACGGTATTCCCGTTTTACATACGAACGACCGAAACGAACAGAAAGTTGAATGGATAGACTGAACAATCAATGTATCTGGGTGGTATCCGATTATATCGCAATACTGTATATATAGTGATACTTTCCAGGCGACGGTACTTCCGTTACACATACTAGCGACTGAATCGAACAGAAGGTTAAATGGTTAGACGAAACGATAATTGTATCTCTGAGTTGTATTCGATGATATCGTGATGATGTTTATATAGCAATACTCACCAGGTAACTGTTCTTCCGTTTTACATACAAGCGGCCGAATCGAGCAGAAGGTTGAATTCAGTATAGATTGAACAATCGTCGTATCTGGGTTGTATTCGATTATGTTTATATAGTTATAGAAGAAGAAGAAGAAGAAGAACTTTATTAATCCATAAAATACCATAGTTACATGGTGTTGGACAAGTCAACAACAAATGTGTTACAAAAGATATTCTTCAATAGAAGCATGTATGAAATATAGATACAATAAAATAAATAATTAAAATACAGTTAAAAAGCTCATTGAGTATCAATAAAATACAATTACAGTTTATTCATTAGGATCTATTATTGTTCAAAAACTCATTCACACTGTAGGGAGCCTCAGATATTAAAACATCCTTGCACTGACTTTTGAACTTTTCGTATGAAGTAATGCATTTCAGTTCGCAGGGAAGGGCGTTAAATAGTTTTATAGAGATGAAATTGGGCGATTTCTGGTACATTGCAGTTTTATGCCTCGGTAAGTCCAAGTTAATATGGCGTGTTTGATATTCATGATGTTTTTGAGAAACATCACTAATATTACTCTTAATGAAAGTGAGGCATTTCAAAATAAATATTCCTGAAAAGGTTAGAATTTGTTTCTTTTTAAATGTATTTCTGCAACTTTCCCTATAACCTAGTTGAAAAATGAGTCTGATTAGACGCTTTTGTGCAATGAAAACCCTTTCCCAACTATTTGATGAACCCCATGCTATAATATTGTAGGATATATGACTGTATGCAAAAGCATAGTACAAGTCTATTAAACCTTTTTCATTCAGATAAGGTTTCATTTGTAGTATAGCGTAATATGCTTTATTGAGTTTCGTACAGACATGATTCACTTGAGTACTGAAAGAAAGTTGAGAGTCAAGATATGTTCCTAACAATTTTACATCCTTAGTAAATGACAGATCCTCAGGTAACTGGAAGAGTGACGGAACCTCACGGCGCAGATAAAAATTGATACATTCAGTTTTACCTTTATTCAATATTAGTCTATTGCATGAACACCAAGCCGCCATCTCATTATAGGTAACTTTGATGTGATTTTGTAGCTCCTCTGGGGTCGTTGCTGATACAGTAATGGTAGTATCATCCGCAAACATGGTAGTTTGTCCTACGCCGATATTTCTCGGTAAATCATTAGCAAAGATTAAGAAAATAAGTGGTCCCAAAACTGATCCTTGGGGAACACCCAGGAGAACTTCATGGTTTTCTGATAGTTCGTTTTCAATTTTCACCAATATTTTTCTATTAGTTAGATAGCAATGTATCCAATCTAACATGACTCCTCTAATGCCAATAGAGTATATTTTTTCAAGAATGAATTGTAAATCTAGACTGTCGAATGCCTTAGACAGGTCAAACATCAATGAAGCAACATACTTCCCACAATCTAACTCTTGATATACGTAATTCAAGAGGTGGTTTGTTGCTGTTTCTACGGATTTACATTTTCTGAAGCCGTGCTGTGATATAGATATTATATTATTTTTTTCAATGAAACCTATTATTATATCATATGCTGCTCGTTCAAGGATTTTGGATGTAACTGGTAACAGTGCTATTTGACGGTAGTTATCTATGGAATGCAAATCGCCTTTTTTGAAGAGAGGAAAAATAAGGGCGACTTTCATCAAATCTGGAAATATTCCGGATTGTAATGATAGGTTGACGAGCCATGTTAAAGGTAATAGAATGGCGTCAGCAATAATTTTGATTATTTTTGGAGAGATGTCATCAATTCCGGTAGAATTTTTGTTTTTTAAATTTTTAATGATATTTAATATGTCATGCTCATGAATGAATGGAATAAAAATACTTGATAGTACTCTGTCAGAGATAGTGCATGAACTAGAGGTGTCTGAACCAAAAGAATCAGTGATTTTTTCCTGGCACTTTGCGGTGAAATAAGATGCAAAAGTGTTTGCCAGCTCCTTGGCGTTAGAAATTGTTCTGCCCTTGTCATGCAAAGAAATTGCTTTAGACAAATTATTACTCCTACCTAGGTTTTCATTTATGATTTTCCATGTTTCTTTAATTTGGTTTTGTGATTGCATTATTCTTTGTTGATAGTAATTATTCTTAGCATTTTTTAGTTGATTTCTGTATTGTTTTTTCTTTTCTCTGTAAATGTTTACCGCATTGTCCAAATCAGTGAATGTCATGTAGAAGTGAAATGTGTTCAATATATCCCTACTTTCTGCTAGGTCAGATGAGTACCATTTTTTTATTGTTGGAGTTGTTTTTTTTATTTTCTTAATTACTGGACAACTAGCATCAAAACACCATTTGACATTGGAAATAAATTCTATATATGCTTCATTTATGTCTGACATGTCGTAGAAGTGAGTCCACTCAATTTTATTCAGTAGGTACAGTAAATGACTTATATTATCAGGTCTTAAATCCCGTGTGGTATATTCATTTACGTTCTCAGAATTAATTGATAATGGAGATAAATCTTCGCTTTGAAAAAGGTGTGCAAAATGATCGCCTAAGTGTACATTCACTACCTCACATTTAAATGAGACAGAAGAAATATTCGTTACCAAATAGTCAATGGTGCTAGTATATGTAACACCATTGACATCAGTAAAAATACGGGTAGGCTGATTTGTTGTTATCTCAAGTTGGTATGATTGCAATATATCTGTTAAAATTTTGGTTTCCATAGAAATAGGTTTATCTTGTTGTACATTGAAATCACCGGTTAAAATAATGTTTTCGAATTTTTTGAATAAAGTATTGAGGGCGAATGTTAATCGTTCCTCGAATACTCGGATGTCGCCTGTGCCGGGTCTGTAGACTGTTAGTATAGCAGCTTGCTGATTACCAAAGAAATGACTTACCCCACATATTTCAATTTGACGTTCAATGGAAAGATGGAAGATACTCACCAGGTACCTGTTCTTTCGTTATACATACGAGCAACCCAATCGAACATAAGGTTGAATGGATAGATTAAACAATCATCGTATCTGAGTTGTATTCGATTATGTTTATATAGTTATACTCACCAGGTAACTGTTCTTCCGTTATACATACGAGCGACTGAATTGAACAGAAGGTTGAATGTATAGACTAAACAATGATCCTATCTGGGGTTGTATTCGATTATATCGTGATGATGTTTATATAGTTATACTCACCAGGTAACTGTTCTCTAGTTATACATAAGAGCGGCTGAACTGAACAGAAGGTTAAATGGATAGACAAAACGATAGTTGTAACTGAGTTGTATTCGATTATATCGTGGTAATGTTTATATAGTAATACTCACCAGGTGACTGTTCTTGCGTCATACGTACGAGCGACCAAATCGAACAGAAGGTTGGATATATAGACGGAATGATCATTGTATCTGAAATGTATTCGATTATATCGTGATGAAGTTCATATGGAAATATTCACCAGGTTACTGTTCTTTCGTTATACATACGAGCAACCGAATCGAACAGAGGGTTGAATGGATAGTATCTGGGTTGTATTCGATTATGATGTTATGCTGTGTATATAGTTATACACACTAGGTGACGGTATTCCCGTTTTACATACGAACGACCGAAACGAACAGAAAGTTGAATGGATAGACTGAACAATCAATGTATCTGGGTGGTATCCGATTATATCGCAATACTGTATATATAGTGATACTTACCAGGTGACGGTACTTCCGTTACACATACTAGCGACTGAATCGAACAGAAGGTTAAATGGTTAGACGAAACGATAATTGTATCTCTGAGTTGTATTCGATGATATCGTGATGATGTTTATATAGCAATACTCACCAGGTAACTGTTCTTCCGTTTTACATACAAGCGGCCGAATCGAGCAGAAGGTTGAATTCAGTATAGATTGAACAATCGTCGTATCTGGGTTGTATTCGATTATATTTATATAGTTATACTCACCAGGTACCTGTTCTTTCGTTATACATACGAGCAACCCAATCGAACATAAGGTTGAATGGATAGATTAAACAATCATCGTATCTGAGTTGTATTCGATTATGTTTATATATTTATACTCACCAGGTAACTGTTCTTCCGTTATACATACGAGCGACTGAATTGAACAGAAGGTTGAATGTATAGACTAAACAATGATCCTATCTGGGGTTGTATTCGATTATATCGTGATGATGTTTATATAGTTATACTCACCAGGTAACTGTTCTCCAGTTATACATAAGAGCGGCTGAACTGAACCGAAGGTTGAATGGATAAACAAAACGATAATTGTAACTGAGTTGTATTCAATTATATCGTGGTAATGTTTATATAGTAATACTCACCAGGTGACTGTTCTTGCGTTATACGTACGAGCAGCCAAATCGAACAGAAGGTTGGATGGATATACGGAATGATCATTGTATCTGAGTTGTATTCGATTATATCGTGATGAAGTTCATATGGAAATACTCACCAGGTTACTGTTCTTTCGTTATACATACGAGCAACCGAATCGAACAGAAGTTTGAATGGATAGTATCTGGATTGTATTTGATTATATCGTGATTATTATCATATAGTATGTCTAACCAGGGAACAGTTCTTCCGTTATACATACGAGCAACCGAATCGAACATAAGGTTGAATGGATAGATTGAACAATCATTGTATCTGGGTTGTCTCCGATTATATCGTTATGCTGTATATTTAGTTACACCTACCATGTAACGGTTCTTTCGTTACACATACGAGCGTCTGAATCGAACATAAGGTTGGATGGTTAGACGAAACGATAATTGTAACTGAGTTGTATTCGATTATATCGTGGTGATGTTTATATAGTAAAACTCACCAGGTGACTGTTCTTGCGTTATACATACGAGCGACCCAATCGAACATAAGGTCGGATGGATAGACGGAATGATCATTGTATCTGAGTTGTATTCGATTATATCGTGATGACGTTCATATAGAAATACTCACCAGGTTACTGGTCTTTCGTTATACATACGAGCGACCGAAACGAACAGAAAGATGAATGGATAGACTGAACAATCAATGTATCTGGGTGGTAGTCGATTATATCGCAATTCTGTATATATAGTGATACTTACCAGGTGACGATACTTCCGTTACACATACTAGCGACTGAATCGAACAGAATGTTAAATGGTAAGACGAAACGATAATTGTATCTGAGTTGAATTCTATGATATCGTGATGATGTTTATATAGCAATACTTACCAGGTAACTGTCCTTCCGTTTTACATACAAGCGACCGAATCGAGCAGAAGGTTAAATGGATAGATTGAACAATCATCGTATCTGAGTTGTATTCGATTATGTTTATATAGTTATACTCACCAGATACCTGTTCTTTCGTTATACATACGAGCAACCCAATCGAACATAAGGTTGAATGGATAGATTAAACAATCATCGTATCTGAGTTTTATTCGATTATGTTTATATAGTTATACTCACCAGGTAACTGTTCTTCCGTTATACATACGAGCGACTGAATTGAACAGAAGGTTGAATGTATAGACTAAACAATGATCCTATCTGGGGTTGTATTCGATTATATCGTGATGATGTTTATATAGTTATACTCACCAGGTAACTGTTCTACAGTTATACATAAGAGCGGCTGAACTGAACAGAAGGTTGAATGGATAGACAAAACGATAATTGTAACTGAGTTGTATTCGATTATATCGTGGTAATGTTAATATAGTAATACTCACCAGGTGACTGTTCTTGCGTTATACGTACGAGCGACCAAATCGAACAGAAGGTTGGATGGATAGACGGAATGATCATTGTATCTGAGTTGTATTCGATTATATCGTGATGAAGTTCATATGGAAATACTCACCAGGTTACTGTTCTTTCGTTATACATACGAGCAACCGAATCGAACAGAAGGTTGAATGGGTAGTATCTGGGTTGTATTCGATTATGATGTTATGCTGTGTATATAGTTATACACACTAGGTGACGGTATTCCCGTTTTACATACGAACGACCGAAACGAACAGAAAGTTGAATGGATAGACTAAACAATCAATGTATCTGGGTGGTATCCGATTATATCGCAATACTGTATATATAGTGATACTTACCAGGTGACGGTACTTCCGTTACACATACTAGCGACTGAATCGAACAGAAGGTTAAATGGTTAGACGAAACGATAATTGTATCTCTGAGTTGTATTCGATGATATCGTGATGATGTTTATATAGCAATACTCACCAGGTAACTGTTCTTCCGTTTTACATACAAGCGGCCGAATCGAGCAGAAGGTTGAATTCAGTATAGATTGAACAATCGTCGTATCTGAGTTGTATTCGATTATGTTTATATATTTATACTCACCAGGTAACTGTTCTTCCGTTATACATACGAGCGACTGAATTGAACAGAAGGTTGAATGTATAGACTAAACAATGATCCTATCTGGGGTTGTATTCGATTATATCGTGATGATGTTTATATAGTTATACTCACCAGGTAACTGTTCTCCAGTTATACATAAGAGCGGCTGAACTGAACCGAAGGTTGAATGGATAAACAAAACGATAATTGTAACTGAGTTGTATTCAATTATATCGTGGTAATGTTTATATAGTAATACTCACCAGGTGACTGTTCTTGCGTTATACGTACGAGCAGCCAAATCGAACAGAAGGTTGGATGGATATACGGAATGATCATTGTATCTGAGTTGTATTCGATTATATCGTGATGAAGTTCATATGGAAATACTCATCAGGTTACTGTTCTTTCGTTATAAATACGAGCAACCGAATCTAACAGAAGTTTGAATGGATAGTATCTGGATTGTATTTGATTATATCGTGATTATTATCATATAGTTTGTCTAACCAGGTAACAGTTCTTCCGTTATACATACGAGCAACCGAATCGAACATAAGGTTGAATGGATAGATTGAACAATCATTGTATCTGGGTTGTCTCCGATTATATCGTTATGCTGTATATTTAGTTACACCTACCATGTAACGGTTCTTTCGTTACACATACGAGCGTCTGAATCGAACATAAGGTTGGATGGTTAGAGGAAACGATAATTGTAACTGAGTTGTATTCGATTATATCGTGGTGATGTTTATATAGTAAAACTCACCAGGTGACTGTTCTTGCGTTATACATACGAGCGACCCAATCGAACATAAGGTCGGATGGATAGACGGAATGATCATTGTATCTGAGTTGTATTCGATTATATCGTGATGACGTTCATATAGAAATACTCACCAGGTTACTGGTCTTTGGTTATACATACGAGCGACCGAAACGAACAGAAAGATGAATGGATAGACTGAACAATCAATGTATCTGGGTGGTAGTCGATTATATCGCAATTCTGTATATATAGTGATACTTACCAGGTGACGATACTTCCGTTACACATACTAGCGACTGAATCGAACAGAATGTTAAATGGTAAGACGAAACGATAATTGTATCTGAGTTGAATTCTATGATATCGTGATGATGTTTATATAGCAATACTTACCAGGTAACTGTCCTTTCGTTTTACATACAAGCGACCGAATCGAGCAGAAGGTTAAATTGATAGATTGAACAATCATCGTATCTGAGTTGTATTCGATTATGTTTATATAGTTATACTCACCAGATACCTGTTCTTTCGTTATACATACGAGCAACCCAATCGAACATAAGGTTGAATGGATAGATTAAACAATCATCGTATCTGAGTTTTATTCGATTATGTTTATATAGTTATACTCACCAGGTAACTGTTCTTCCGTTATACATACGAGCGACTGAATTGAACAGAAGGTTGAATGTATAGACTAAACAATGATCCTATCTGGGGTTGTATTCGATTATATCGTGATGATGTTTATATAGTTATACTCACCAGGTAACTGTTCTACAGTTATACATAAGAGCGGCTGAACTGAACAGAAGGTTGAATGGATAGACAAAACGATAATTGTAACTGAGTTGTATTCGATTATATCGTGGTAATGTTAATATAGTAATACTCACCAGGTGACTGTTCTTGCGTTATACGTACGAGCGACCAAATCGAACAGAAGGTTGGATGGATAGACGGAATGATCATTGTATCTGAGTTGTATTCGATTATATCGTGATGAAGTTCATATGGAAATACTCACCAGGTTACTGTTCTTTCGTTATACATACGAGCAACCGAATCGAACAGAAGGTTGAATGGGTAGTATCTGGGTTGTATTCGATTATGATGTTATGCTGTGTATATAGTTATACACACTAGGTGACGGTATTCCCGTTTCACATACGAACGACCGAAACGAACAGAAAGTTGAATGGATAGACTGAACAATCAATGTATCTGGGTGGTATCCGATTATATCGCAATACTGTATATATAGTGATACTTACCAGGTGACGGTACTTCCGTTACACATACTAGCGACTGAATCGAACAGAAGGTTAAATGGTTAGACGAAACGATAATTGTATCTCTGAGTTGTATTCGATGATATCGTGATGATGTTTATATAGTTATACTCACCAGGTACCTGTTCACTCGTTATACATACGAGCAACCTAATCGAACATAAGGTTGAATGAATAGATTACATTCATCGTATCTGAGTTGTATTCGATTATGTTTATATAGTTATACTCACCAGGTAACTGTTCTTCCGTTATACATACGAGCGACTGAATTGAACAGAAGTTTGAATGTATAGACCAAACAATGATCCTATCTGGGGTTGTATTCGATTATATCGTGATGATGTTTATATAGTTATACTCACCAGGTAACTGTTCTCCAGTTATACATAAGAGCGGCTGAACTGAACAGAAGGTTGAATGGATAGACAAAACGATAATTGTAACTGAGTTGTATTCGATTATATCGTGGTAATGTTTATATAGTAATACTCACAAGGTGACTGTTCTTGCGTTATACGTACGAGCGACCAAATCGAACAGAAGGTTGGATGGATAGACAGAATGATCATTGTATCTGAGTTGTATTCGATTATATCGTGATGAAGTTCATATGGAAATACTCACCAGGTTACTGTTCTTTCGTTATACATACGAGCAACCGAATCGAACAGAAGTTTGAATGGATAGTATCTGGGTTGTATTTGATTATATCGTGATTATTATCATATAGTATGTCTTACCAGGTAACAGTTCTTCCGTTATACATACGAGCAACCGAATCGAACATAAGGTTGAATGGATAGATTGAACAATCATTGTATCTGGGTTGTCTCTGATTATATCGTTATGCTGTATATTTAGTTACACCAACCATGTAACGGTTCTTTCGTTACACATACGAGCGTCTGAATCGAACAGAATGTTGAATGGTTAGACGAAACGATAATTGTATCTGAGTTGAATTCGATGATTTCGTGATGATGTTTATATAGCAATACTCACCAGGTAACTGTCCTTCCGTTTTACATACAAGCGACCGAATCGAGCAGAAGGTTAAATGGATAGATTGAACAATCATCGTATCTGAGTTGTATTCGATTATGTTCATATAGTTATACTCCCCAGGTTACTGTTCTTTCGTTATACATACGAGCAACCGAATCGAACAGAAGGTTGAATGGATAGTATCTGGGTTGTATTCGATTATGATGTTATGCTGTGTATATAGTTGTACACACTAGGTGACGGTATTCCCGTTTCACATACGAACGACCGAAACGAACAGAAAGTTGAATGGATAGACTGAACAAACAATGTATCTGGGTGGTATCCGATTATATCGCAATACTGTATATATAGTGATGCTTACCAGGTGACGGTACTTCCGTTACACATACTAGCGACTGAATCGAACAGAAGGTTAAATGGTTAGACGAAACGATAATTGTATCTCTGAGTTGTATCCGATGATATCGTGATGATGTTTATATAGCAATACTCACCAGGTAACTGTTCTTCCGTTTTACATACAAGCGGCCGAATCGAGCAGAAGGTTGAATTCAGTATAGATTGAACAATCGTCGTATCTGGGTTGTATTCGATTATGTTTATATAGTTATACTCACCAGGTACCTGTTCTTTCGTTATACATACGAGCAACCCAATCGAACATAAGGTTGAATGGATAGATCAAACAATCATCGTATCTGAGTTGTATTCGATTATGTTTATATAGTTATACTCATCAGGTAACTGTTCTTCCGTTATACATACGAGCGACTGAATTGAACAGAAGGTTGAATGTATCGACTAAACAATGATCCTATCTGGGGTTGTATTCGATTATGTCGTGATGATGTTTATATAGTTATACTCACCAGGTAACTGTTCTCCAGTTATACATAAGAGCGGCTGAACTGAACAGAAGGTTGAATGGATAGACAAAACGATAATTGTAACTGAGTTGTATTCGATTATATCGTGGTAATGTTTATATAGTAATACTCACCAGGTGACTGTTCTTGCGTTATACGTACGAGCGACCAAATCGAACAGAAGGTTGGATGGATAGACGGAATGATCATTGTATCTGAGTTGTATTCGATTATATCGTGATGAAGTTCATATGGAAATACTCACCAGGTAACAGTTCTTTCGTTATACATACGAGCAACCGAATCGAACATAAGGGTGAATGGATAGATTGAACAATCATTGTATCTGGGTTGTCTCCGATTATATCGTTATGCTGTATATTTAGTTACACCAACCATGTAACGGTTCTTTCGTTACACATACGAGCGTCTGAATCGAACAGAATGTTGAATGGTTAGACGAAACGATAATTGTATCTGAGTTGAATTCGATGATTTCGTGATGATGTTTATATAGCAATACTTACCAGGTAACTGTCCTTCCGTTTTACATACAAGCGACCGAATCGAGCAGAAGGTTAAATGGATAGATTGAACAATCATCGTATCTGAGTTGTATTCGATTATGTTTATATAGTTATACTCACCAGGTACCTGTTCTTTCGTTATACATACGAGCAACCCAATCGAACATAAGGTTGAATAGATAGATTAAACAATCATCGTATCTGAGTTGTATTCGATTATGTTTATATAGTTATACTCACCAGGTAACTGTTCTCCAGTTATACATAAGAGCGGCTGAACTGAACAGAAGGTTGAATGGATACACAAAACGATAATTGTAACTGAGTTGTATTCGATTATATCGTGGTAATGTTTATATAGTGATACTCACCAGGTGACTGTTCTTGCGATATAGGTACGAGCGACCAAATCGAACAGAAGGTTGGATGGATAGACGGAATGATCATTGTATCTCAGTTGTATTCGATTATATCGTGATGAAGTTCATATGGAAATACTCACCAGGTTACTGTTCTTTCGTTATACATACGAGCAACCCAATCGAACATAAGGTTGAATGGATAGATTAAACAATCATCGTATCTGAGTTGTATTCGATTATGTTTATATAGTTATACTCACCAGGTAACTGTTCTTCCGTTATACATACGAGCGACTGAATTGAACAGAAGTTTGAATGTATAGACCAAACAATGATCCTATCTGGGGTTGTATTCGATTATATCGTGATGATGTTTATATAGTTATACTCACCAGGTAACTGTTCTCCAGTTATACATAAGAGCGGCTGAACTGAACAGAAGGTTGAATGGATAGACAAAACGATAATTGTAACTGAGTTGTATTCGATTATATCGTGGTAATGTTTATATAGTAATACTCACCAGGTGACTGTTCCTGCGTTATACGTACGAGCGACCAAATCGAACAGAAGGTTGGATGGATAGACGGAATGATCATTGTATCTGAGTTGTATTCGATTATATCGTGATGAAGTTCATATGGAAATACTCACCAGGTTACTGTTCTTTCGTTATACATACGAGCAACCGAATCGAACAGAAGGTTGAATGGATTGTATCTGGGTTGTATTCGATTATGATGTTATGCTGTGTATATAGTTATACACACTAGGTGACGGTATTCCCGTTTTACATACGAACGACCGAAACGAACAGAAAGTTGAATGGATAGACTGAACAATCAATGTATCTGGGTGGTATCCGATTATATCGCAATACTGTATATATAGTGATACTTACCAGGTGACGGTACTTCCGTTACACATACTAGCGACTGAATCGAACAGAAGGTTAAATGGTTAGACGAAACGATAATTGTATCTCTGAGTTGTATTCGATGATATCGTGATGATGTTTATATAGCAATACTCACCAGGTAACTGTTCTTCCGTTTTACATACAAGCGGCCGAATCGAGCAGAAGGTTGAATTCAGTATAGATTGAACAATCGTCGTATCTGGGTTGTATTCGACTATGTTTATATAGTTATACTCACCAGGTACCTGTTCTTTCGTTATACATACGAGCAACCCAATCGAACATAAGGTTGAATGGATAGATTGAACAATTATCGTATCTGAGTTGTATTCGATTATGTTTATATAGTTATACTCATCAGGTAACTGTTCTTCCGTTATACATACGAGCGACTGAATTGAACAGAAGGTTGAATGTATCGACTAAACAATGATCCTATCTGGTGTTGTATTCGATTATGTCGTGATGATGTTTATATAGTTATACTCACCAGGTAACTGTTCTCCAGTTATACATAAGAGCGGCTGAACTGAACAGAAGGTTGAATGGATAGACAAAACGATAATTGTAACTGAGTTGTATTCGATTATATCGTGGTAATGTTTATATAGTAATACTCACAAGGTGACTGTTCTTGCGTTATACGTACGAGCGACCAAATCGAACAGAAGGTTGGATGGATAGACGGAATGATCATTGTATCTGAGTTGTATTCGATTATATCGTGATGAAGTTCATATGGAAATACTCACCAGGTTACTGTTCTTTCGTTATACATACGAGCAATCGAATCGAACAGAAGTTTGAATGGATAGTATCTGGGTTGTATTTGATTATATCGTGATTATTATCATATAGTATGTCTTACCAGGTAACAGTTCTTCCGTTATACATACGAGCAACCGAATCGAACATAAGGTTGAATGGATAGATTGAACAATCATTGTATCTGGGTTGTCTCCGATTATATCGTTATGCTGTATATTTAGTTACACCAACCATGTAACGGTTCTTTCGTTACACATACGAGCGTCTGAATCGAACAGAATGTTGAATGGTTAGACGAAACGATAATTGTATCTGAGTTGAATTCGATGATTTCGTGATGATGTTTATATAGCAATACTCACCAGGTAACTGTCCTTCCGTTTTACATACAAGCGACCGAATCGAGCAGAAGGTTAAATGGATAGATTGAACAATCATCGTATCTGAGTTGTATTCGATTATGTTCATATAGTTATACTCCCCAGGTACCTGTTCTTTCGTTATACATACGAGCAACCCAATCGAACATAAGGTTGAATGGATAGATTAAACAATCATCGTATCTGAGTTGTATTCGATTATGTTTATATAGTTATACTCACCAGGTAACTGTTCTTCCGTTATACATACGAGCGACTGAATTGAACAGAAGTTTGAATGTATAGACTAAACAATGATCCTATCTGGGGTTGTATTCGATTATATCGTGATGATGTTTATATAGTTATACTCACCAGGTAACTGTTCTCCAGTTATACATAAGAGCGGCTGAACTGAACAGAAGGTTGGATGGATAGACGGAATGATCATTGTATCTGAGTTGTATTCGATTATATCGTGATGAAGTTCATACGGAAATACTCACCAGGTTACTGTTCTTTCGTTATACATACGAGCAACCGAATCGAACAGAAGGTTGAATGGATAGTATCTGGGTTGTATTCGATTATGATGTTATGCTGTGTATATAGTTGTACACACTAGGTGACGGTATTCCCGTTTCACATACGAACGACCGAAACGAACAGAAAGTTGAATGGATAGGCTGAACAAACAATGTATCTGGGTGGTATCCGATTATATCGCAATACTGTATATATAGTGATACTTACCAGGTGACGGTACTTCCGTTACACATACTAGCGACTGAATCGAACAGAAGGTTAAATGGTTAGACGAAACGATAATTGTATCTCTGAGTTGTATCCGATGATATCGTGATGATGTTTATATAGCAATACTCACCAGGTAACTGTTCTTCCGTTTTACATACAAGCGGCCGAATCGAGCAGAAGGTTGAATTCAGTATGGATTGAACAATCGTCGTATCTGGGTTGTATTCGATTATGTTTATATAGTTATACTCATCAGGTAACTGTTCTTCCGTTATACATACGAGCGACTGAATTGAACAGAAGGTTGAATGTATCGACTACACAATGATCCTATCTGGGGTTGTATTCGATTATGTCGTGATGATGTTTATATAGTTATACTCACCAGGTAACTGTTCTCCAGTTATACATAAGAGCGGCTGAACTGAACAGAAGGTTGAATGGATAGACAAAACGATAATTGTAACTGAGTTGTATTCGATTATATCGTGGTAATGTTTATATAGTAATACTCACCAGGTGACTGTTCTTTCGTTATACGTACGAGCGACCAAATCGAACAGAAGGTTGGATGGATAGACGGAATGATCATTGTATCTGAGTTGTATTCGATTATATCGTGATGAAGTTTATATGGAAATACTCACCAGGTAACAGTTCTTTCGTTATACATACGAGCAACCGAATCGAACATAAGGGTGAATGGATAGATTGAACAATCATTGTATCTGGGTTGTCTCCGATTATATCGTTATGCTGTATATTTAGTTACACCAACCATGTAACGGTTCTTTCGTTACACATACGAGCGTCTGAATCGAACAGAATGTTGAATGGTTAGACGAAACGATAATTGTATCTGAGTTGAATTCGATGATTTCGTGATGATGTTTATATAGCAATACTTACCAGGTAACTGTCCTTCCGTTTTACATACAAGCGACCGAATCGAGCAGAAGGTTAAATGGATAGATTGAACAATCATCGTATCTGAGTTGTATTCGATTATGTTTATATAGTTATACTCACCAGGTACCTGTTCTTTCGTTATACATACGAGCAACCCAATCGAACATAAGGTTGAATGGATAGATTAAACAATCATCGTATCTGAGTTGTATTCGATTATGTTTATATAGTTATACTCACCAGGTAACTGTTCTCCAGTTATACATAAGAGCGGCTGAACTGAACAGAAGGTTCAATGGATACACAAAACGATAATTGTAACTGAGTTGTATTCGATTATATCGTGGTAATGTTTATATAGTGATACTCACCAGGTGACTGTTCTTGCGATATAGGTACGAGCGACCAAATCGAACAGAAGGTTGGATGGATAGACGGAATGATCATTGTATCTCAGTTGTATTCGATTATATCGTGATGAAGTTCATATGGAAATACTCACCAGGTTACTGTTCTTTCGTTATACATACGAGCAACCCAATCGAACATAAGGTTGAATGGATAGATTAAACAATCATCGTATCTGAGTTGTATTCGATTATGTTTATATAGATTGAACAATCATCGTATCTGGGTTGTATTCGATTATGTTCATATAGTTATACTCACCAGGTAACTGTTCTTCCGTTATACATACGAGCGACTGAATTGAACAGAAGGTTGAATGGATAGACTAAACAATAATCGTATCTGGGGTTGTATTCGATTATATCTTGATAATGTTCATATAGTTATACTCACCAGGAAACTGTTCTCCAGTTATACATGAGAGCGACTGAACTGAACAGAAGGTTGAATGGATAGACGCACAATCATCGTATCTGGGTTGTATTTGATTATATCGTGATTATTATCATATAGTATGTCTAACCAGGTAACAGTTCTTCCGTTATACATACGAGCAACCGAATCGAACATAAGGTTGAATGGATAGATTGAACAATCATTGTATCTGGGTTGTCTCCGATTATATCGTTATGCTGTATATTTAGTTACACCTACCATGTAACGGTTCTTTCGTTACACATACGAACGTCTGAATCGAACATAAGGTTGGATGGTTAGACGGAACGATAATTGTAACTGAATTGTATTCGATTATATCGTGGTGATGTTTATATAGTAAAACTCACCAGGTGACTGTTCTTGCGTTATACATACGAGCGACCCAATCGAACATAAGGTTGGATGGATAGACGGAATGATCATTGTATCTGAGTTGTATTCGATTATATCGTGATGAAGTTCATATGGAAATACTCACCAGGTTACTGTTCTTTCGTTATACATACGAGCAACCGAATCGAACAGAAGGTTGAATGGATAGAATCTGGGTTGTATTTAATTATGATGTTATGATGTGTATATAGTTATACACACTAGGTGACGGTATTCCCGTTTTACATACAAGCGGCCGAATCGAGCAGAAGGTTGAATTCAGTATAGATTGAACAATCGTCGTATCTGGGTTGTATTCGATTATGTTTATATAGTTATACTCACCAGGTACCTGTTCTTTCGTAATACATACGAGCAACCCAATCGAACATAAGGTTGAATGGATAGATTAAACAATCATTGTATCTGAGTTGTATTCGATTATGTTTATATAGTTATAATCACCAGGTTACTGATCTTCCGTTATACATACGAGCGACTGAATTGAACAGAAGTTTGAATGTATAGACTAAACAATGATCCTATCTGGGGTTGTATTCGATTATATCGTGATGATGTTTATATAGTTATACTCACCAGGTAACTGTTCTCCAGTTATACATAAGAGCGGCTGAACTGAACAGAAGGTTGAATGGATAGACTAAACGATAATTGTAACTGAGTTGTATTCGATTATATCGTGGTAATGTTTATATAGTAATACTCACCAGGTGACTGTTCTTGCGTTATACGTACGAGCGACCAAATCGAACAGAAGGTTGGATGGATAGACGGAATGATCATTGTATCTGAGTTGTATTCGATTATATCATGATGAAGTTCATATGGAAATACTCACCAGGTTACTGTTTTTTCGTTATACATACGAGCAACCGAATCGAACAGAAGGTTGAATGGATAGTATCTGGGTTGTATTCGATTATGATGTTATGCTGTGTATATAGTTATACACACTAGGTGACGGTATTCCTGTTTTACATACGAACGACCGAAACGAACAGAAAGTTGAATGGATAGACTGAACAATCAATGTATCTGGGTGGTATCCGATTATATCGCAATACTGTATAAATAGTGATACTTACCAGGTGACGGTACTTCCGTTACACATACTAGCGACTGAATCGAACAGAAGGTTAAATGTTTAGACGAAACGATAATTGTATCTCTGAGTTGTATCCGATGATATCGTGATGATGTTTATATAGCAATACTCACCAGGTAACTGTTCTTCCGTTTTACATACAAGCGGCCGAATCGAGCAGAAGGTTGAATTCAGTATAGATTGAACAATCGTCGTATCTGGGTTGTATTCGATTATGTTTATATAGTTATACTCACCAGGTACCAGTTCTTTCGTTATACATACGAGCAACCCAATCGAACATAAGGTTGAATGGATAGATTAAACAATCATCGTATCTGAGTTGTATTCGATTATGTTTATATAGTTATACCCATCAGGTAACTGTTCTTCCGTTATACATACGAGCAGCTGAATTGAACAGAAGGTTCAATGGATACACAAAACGATAATTGTAACTGAGTTGTATTCGATTATATCGTGATAAAGTTCATATGGAAATACTCACCAGGTTACTGTTCTTTCGTTATACATACGAGCAACCGAATCGAACATAAGGGTGAATGGATAGATTGAACAATCATTGTATCTGGGTTGTCTCCGATTATATCGTTATGCTGTATATTTAGTTACACCAACCATGTAACGGTTCTTTCGTTACACATACGAGCGTCTGAATCGAACAGAATGTTGAATGGTTAGACGAAACGATAATTGTATCTGAGTTGAATTCGATGATTTCGTGATGATGTTTATATAGCAATACTTACCAGGTAACTGTCCTTCCGTTTTACATACAAGCGACCGAATCGAGCAGAAGGTTAAATGGATAGATTGAACAATCATCGTATCTGAGTTGTATTCGATTATGTTTATATAGTTATACTCACCAGGTACCTGTTCTTTCGTTATACATACGAGCAACCCAATCGAACATAAGGTTGAATGGATAGATTAAACAATCATCGTATCTGAGTTGTATTCGATTATGTTTATATAGTTATACTCACCAAGTAACTGTTCTCCAGTTATACATAAGAGCGGCTGAACTGAACAGAAGGTTCAATGGATACACAAAACGATAATTGTAACTGAGTTGTATTCGATTATATCGTGGTAATGTTTATATAGTGATACTCACCAGGTGACTGTTCTTGCGATATAGGTACGAGCGACCAAATCGAACAGAAGGTTGGATGGATAGACGGAATGATCATTGTATCTCAGTTGTATTCGATTATATCGTGATGAAGTTCATATGGAAATACTCACCAGGTTACTGTTCTTTCGTTATACATACGAGCAACCCAATCGAACATAAGGTTGAATGGATAGATTAAACAATCATCGTATCTGAGTTGTATTCGATTATGTTTATATAGATTGAACAATCATCGTATCTGGGTTGTATTCGATTATGTTCATATAGTTATACTCACCAGGTAACTGTTCTTCCGTTATACATACGAGCGACTGAATTGAACAGAAGGTTGAATGGATAGACTAAACAATAATCGTATCTGGGGTTGTATTCGATTATATCTTGATAATGTTCATATAATCTTTGGTAGAAGTCCATATAATAGCTCAAAGTGGAGTAGTGTATATTGAAAGAAGAAAAATACTCTAAATCATCTCCACAACATTTAATCTAAATACCTATATCAGGGACATGTTTCGAACGTATATACGTTCATCTTCAGCCTGAATAAACGTTCTACAAAGAAAAAGGGGGGAATTAAAGTTAGATGTTATACAATACAATTTCACATCACTACTTACATGTAGATGAAAAAAATTGTTTACAACATATTAAATTTGAGAAAAAACAGGTTAGTTATTAGGGCCCTGTGCCCTTAAATTCAGTCCATCAGGGTTGAAAGAAAGATAAAAATGGGAAATACATGATTACAAAAATATCAACTACCGACATCTTGTTAACGGAAATACGGGAATTAATTTGACCTTGATTGAATATTCAAATGACAATCTGAACAGAGAACACATCATGACATTGACATAGAGGTGTTATGATACGGACCATAGGCGTAGGTAATGAAATATATCAATTATTGACGAAATTAAGGATTTCAAGGAAAATAACGAGAAACGGATGGGCCAAGGTAAGAAGAAAACTAAAAAGAAAGAGAATAATCAAAAGGTTAATCTGTTGAAAAGTTTTTGGCAGTCAAAATGAGTTTGTTCATTCAGAGACAAAATATCACGGTTATTCAAAGATTTGTTAATTTCAAAAATTTCCAGAAGATTCAAGAGAGGGCCTTTATTGCAAACATGTAAAACTTTAATATCATTACTAATATCGAAATGATGGTCTGAGTTGAGAATGTGATTAGCAAAGGAACTTTTTGTGTTAAATATCTCCAAGGGTGAATTCCTAGATCTTTCAATAAGTTTACTATGTTCATTAACTCTAGTGATAATTTTCCTCCCAGACTGTCCGATGTACTGTGCTTTACAATTAGGTTCAGAACAAGAAATTCGATAAACTCCTGATTTCTGTAATATATGGGTTTTATCTTTAGAATTGATTAAATTAGATATGTTGTTGAGGGTACGAAAGGATATGTTTATGTCATTGTAATAATGTTGGAAAATGTTCTTCAAACGGTATGATACTGTACCTATAAAAGGAATGGAGTAAAATTTTGAGCCAGGTGGGTTAAGTGATCTCAAACTATGGGTTAAGATTTTTCTTTGATGTCTATTGTAAATTTTATTAATGAAGGAAGGGGGAAACCCATTATTATGACCAATTTGTCTAATTATATTCAACTCAGTATTGAAGTTTGTGGGTGACAAAGGAATGGAAAAAAGTCTATGAAATAAAGAATTGAAAGCGGCTGTCTTATGAGAGTACGGGTGGCAAGAAGAAAAAGGAATGACTGTATCTGTGTGAGTGGGTTTTCTGTATATAGAGAAACTGAAACTATTATTATTGGTATTAACAAGAAGATCCAAGAAAGGAAGACTATTATTGGAAGACAATTCCATTGTGAATTTAATACTGTGATGTAAAGAATTTAGAAAATCTAAAAGTGAATTTACTTGATCAATCGTGCCATCAAAAAGAACAAGACAATCATCTACATATCTGTACCAAAATAAAATATTTTGAAAAAATTGAAAATTTTTGAGTTTTGTTTCTAGGTGGTGAAGAAAAATTTCTGCTAAGAGAGGGGATAAGTTGCTACCCATAGCTAGGCCTGATACTTGAGTGAAAAAACTGTTGTTAAATTGAAAGAAATTTTGTTTTAAAACACAATCCAATAAATTACATAAGTTCAAAGTGTGATAAGTAGGAATATTGGAATCAAAAAGTAGATTACGAACTAAGCAAATACAGTCTTCTGGGGGAACACTAGGGAAAAGATTTACAACATCAAACGATAATAAAATTGCGTTTGGTGGAATATTAATATTTTTTATTTTTTGGGTGAGTTCAAAAGAGTTTTTAATTGAAAAAGGATTATGGAACTGAGTTAATTCTTTAATGATGAAATTGAGCCATGAAGCAAGTTTGGAAGCCGGAGAGTTACAATATGAGACAACTGGTCTAATAGGAACATTATCTTTGTGAATTTTTGGAAGTCCATAAAGAAGAGGAGTAGATGGGTTCATGGGTGTTAATCTATATTTAGAAGAATCATAAAAAGTAATAGTGTCCATACATAGGTTGAGAGTGGATTTCATGGATGCAAAGAATCTAGTAGTTGGATCAGAATTTAATTTGGAGAAACTATTGGTATCTAAAAATTGAGAAACTTTGGAAATGTAGTCTGTTCTATCAAGTAGGACTATGCAATTTCCTTTATCAGCTTTTGTGATTACAATATTATTATCTGAAATTGTTTTAGAAAACTTTTTTGAAATTATGATATCTGAACTAATGGGAGTATTAGCAAGAGGTAAATAAAAAGAATTATTCAAAGATCTAGCAATCTCACTTCTTAGTAGGTCTTTGTTAGGAATATGACATTGTTCAACAATCTTTTCACATTCTATGGCAAGCAAGCTATAATTTTGAGGGTTATTGACTTTATTGACATTATAATTGAGACCACGATTCAGGAGTGATATTTCTTTGTCAGATGGAGTATAGGAAGATAAATTGAGAACTCTAGGATGAAATTTGTAATTAGAAAAATTATTATTTGATGAATGAGGAAAATTACTTTCATTAGTTGATTGAAAAGATTGTAAATGAGAAAGTTTACGCTTTAAAATTAAGTGTTTCTTCTTACCTTGGTCCTCTACATAATCTAGAAAAGAAGAGTAAAGGAAATCTAGTTCAATATCATGAAGTGTGTTAGCAATGTTAGAAAATAGCCAATGTAGTTTTTCATTGATATCTGTGAGTTTCAAATAATGAGATTTAATTTCTTGCTTTAACCAGAGTCTTGAAGCCAAGGTAGTAGCTCTTCTAGCAGAGTAGCTGTGTGTCCTAGGCTTGATTGAGGCATAATTCGGCACTAGGTTACGATGTAGACATTCTCTGTTAAACCAAATATCTAAACAGGTGGTTTTTCTTTGTAGTAGAATTCTCTTGAAGGAATGGACCCAGGTTGCTCGACTAGCATTTTGTAATCTTTGGTAGAAGTCCATATAATAGCTCAAAGTGGAGTAGTGTATATTGAAAGAAGAAAAATACTCTAAATCATCTCCACAACATTTAATCTAAATACCTATATCAGGGACATGTTTCGAACGTATATACGTTCATCTTCAGCCTGAATAAACGTTCTACAAAGAAAAAGGAGGGAATTAAAGTTAGATGTTATACAATACAATTTCACATCACTACTTACATGTAGATGAAAAAAATTGTTTACAACATATTAAATTTGAGAAAAAACAGGTTAGTTATTAGGGCCCTGTGCCCTTAAATTCAGTCCATCAGGGTTGAAAGAAAGATAAAAATGGGGAATACATGATTACAAAAATATCAACTACCGACATCTTGTTAACGGAAATACGGGAATTAATTTGACCTTGATTGAATATTCAAATGACAATCTGAACAGAGAACACATCATGACATTGACATAGAGGTGTTATGATACGGACCATAGGCGTAGGTAATGAAATATATCAATTATTGACGAAATTAAGGATTTCAAGGAAAATAACGAGAAACGGATGGGCCAAGGTAAGAAGAAAACTAAAAAGAAAGAGAATAATCAAAAGGTTAATCTGTTGAAAAGTTTTTGGCAGTCAAAATGAGTTTGTTCATTCAGAGACAAAATATCACGGTTATTCAAAGATTTGTTAATTTCAAAAATTTCCAGAAGATTCAAGAGAGGGCCTTTATTGCAAACATGTAAAACTTTAATATCATTACTAATATCGAAATGATGGTCTGAGTTGAGAATGTGATTAGCAAAGGAACTTTTTGTGTTAAATATCTCCAAGGGTGAATTCCTAGATCTTTCAATAAGTTTACTATGTTCATTAACTCTAGTGATAATTTTCCTCCCAGACTGTCCGATGTACTGTGCTTTACAATTAGGTTCAGAACAAGAAATTCGATAAACTCCTGATTTCTGTAATATATGGGTTTTATCTTTAGAATTGATTAAATTAGATATGTTGTTGAGGGTACGAAAGGATATGTTTATGTCATTGTAATAATGTTGGAAAATGTTCTTCAAACGGTATGATACTGTACCTATAAAAGGAATGGAGTAAAATTTTGAGCCAGGTGGGTTAAGTGATCTCAAACTATGGGTTAAGATTTTTCTTTGATGTCTATTGTAAATTTTATTAATGAAGGAAGGGGGAAACCCATTATTATGACCAATTTGTCTAATTATATTCAACTCAGTATTGAAGTTTGTGGGTGACAAAGGAATGGAAAAAAGTCTATGAAATAAAGAATTGAAAGCGGCTGTCTTATGAGAGTACGGGTGGCAAGAAGAAAAAGGAATGACTGTATCTGTGTGAGTGGGTTTTCTGTATATAGAGAAACTGAAACTATTATTATTGGTATTAACAAGAAGATCCAAGAAAGGAAGACTATTATTGGAAGACAATTCCATTGTGAATTTAATACTGTGATGTAAAGAATTTAGAAAATCTAAAAGTGAATTTACTTGATCAATCGTGCCATCAAAAAGAACAAGACAATCATCTACATATCTGTACCAAAATAAAATATTTTGAAAAAATTGAAAATTTTTGAGTTTTGTTTCTAGGTGGTGAAGAAAAATTTCTGCTAAGAGAGGGGATAAGTTGCTACCCATAGCTAGGCCTGATACTTGAGTGAAAAAACTGTTGTTAAATTGAAAGAAATTTTGTTTTAAAACACAATCCAATAAATTACATAAGTTCAAAGTGTGATGGGTAGGAATATTGGAATCAAAAAGTAGATTACGAACTAAGCAAATACAGTCTTCTGGGGGAACACTAGGGAAAAGATTTACAACATCAAACGATAATAAAATTGCGTTTGGTGGAATATTAATATTTTTTATTTTTTGGGTGAGTTCAAAAGAGTTTTTAATTGAAAAAGGATTATGGAACTGAGTTAATTCTTTAATGATGAAATTGAGCCATGAAGCAAGTTTGGAAGCCGGAGAGTTACAATATGAGACAACTGGTCTAATAGGAACATTATCTTTGTGAATTTTTGGAAGTCCATAAAGAAGAGGAGTAGATGGGTTCATATGTGTTAATCTATATTTAGAAGAATCATAAAAAGTAATAGTGTCCATACATAGGTTGAGAGTGGATTTCATGGATGCAAAGAATCTAGTAGTTGGATCAGAATTTAATTTGGAGAAACTATTGGTATCTAAAAATTGAGAAACTTTGGAAATGTAGTCTGTTCTATCAAGTAGGACTATGCAATTTCCTTTATCAGCTTTTGTGATTACAATATTATTATCTGAAATTGTTTTAGAAAACTTTTTTGAAATTATGATATCTGAACTAATGGGAGTATTAGCAAGAGGTAAATAAAAAGAATTATTCAAAGATCTAGCAATCTCACTTCTTAGTAGGTCTTTGTTAGGAATTAGGAGATTGTTGAACAATGTCATATTCCTAACAAAGACCTACTAAGAAGTGAGATTGCTAGATCTTTGAATAATTCTTTTTATTTACCTCTTGCTAATACTCCCATTAGTTCAGATATCATAATTTCAAAAAAGTTTTCTAAAACAATTTCAGATAATAATATTGTAATCACAAAAGCTGATAAAGGAAATTGCATAGTCCTACTTGATAGAACAGACTACATTTCCAAAGTTTCTCAATTTTTAGATACCAATAGTTTCTCCAAATTAAATTCTGATCCAACTACTAGATTCTTTGCATCCATGAAATCCACTCTCAACCTATGTATGGACACTATTACTTTTTATGATTCTTCTAAATATAGATTAACACCCATGAACCCATCTACTCCTCTTCTTTATGGACTTCCAAAAATTCACAAAGATAATGTTCCTATTAGACCAGTTGTCTCATATTGTAACTCTCCGGCTTCCAAACTTGCTTCATGGCTCAATTTCATCATTAAAGAATTAACTCAGTTCCATAATCCTTTTTCAATTAAAAACTCTTTTGAACTCACCCAAAAAATAAAAAATATTAATATTCCACCAAACGCAATTTTATTATCGTTTGATGTTGTAAATCTTTTCCCTAGTGTTCCCCCAGAAGACTGTATTTGCTTAGTTCGTAATCTACTTTTTGATTCCAATATTCCTACCCATCACACTTTGAACTTATGTAATTTATTGGATTGTGTTTTAAAACAAAATTTCTTTCAATTTAACAACAGTTTTTTCACTCAAGTATCAGGCCTAGCTATGGGTAGCAACTTATCCCCTCTCTTAGCAGAAATTTTTCTTCACCACCTAGAAACAAAACTCAAAAATTTTCAATTTTTTCAAAATATTTTATTTTGGTACAGATATGTAGATGATTGTCTTGTTCTTTTTGATGGCACGATTGATCAAGTAAATTCACTTTTAGATTTTCTAAATTCTTTACATCACAGTATTAAATTCACAATGGAATTGTCTTCCAATAATAGTCTTCCTTTCTTGGATCTTCTTGTTAATACCAATAATAATAGTTTCAGTTTCTCTATATACAGAAAACCCACTCACACAGATACAGTCATTCCTTTTTCTTCTTGCCACCCGTACTCTCATAAGACAGCCGCTTTCAATTCTTTATTTCATAGACTTTTTTCCATTCCTTTGTCACCCACAAACTTCAATACTGAGTTGAATATAATTAGACAAATTGGTCATAATAATGGGTTTCCCCCTTCCTTCATTAATAAAATTTACAATAGACATCAAAGAAAAATCTTAACCCATAGTTTGAGATCACTTAACCCACCTGGCTCAAAATTTTACTCCATTCCTTTTATTGGTACAGTATCATACCGTTTGAAGAACATTTTCCAACATTATTACAATGACATAAACATATCCTTTCGTACCCTCAACAACATATCTAATTTAATCAATTCTAAAGATAAAACCCATATATTACAGAAATCAGGAGTTTATCGAATTTCTTGTTCTGAACCTAATTGTAAAGCACAGTACATCGGACAGTCTGGGAGGAAAATTATCACTAGAGTTAATGAACATAGTAAACTTATTGAAAGATCTAGGAATTCACCCTTGGAGATATTTAACACAAAAAGTTCCTTTGCTAATCACATTCTCAACTCAGACCATCATTTCGATATTAGTAATGATATTAAAGTTTTACATGTTTGCAATAAAGGCCCTCTCTTGAATCTTCTGGAAATTTTTGAAATTAACAAATCTTTGAATAACCGTGATATTTTGTCTCTGAATGAACAAACTCATTTTGACTGCCAAAAACTTTTCAACAGATTAACCTTTCGATTATTCTCTTTCTTTTTAGTTTTCTTCTTACCTTGGCCCATCCGTTTCTCGTTATTTTCCTTGAAATCCTTAATTTCGTCAATATATGATATATTTCATTACCTACGCCTATGGTCCGTATCATAACACCTCTATGTCAATGTCATCATGTGTTCTCTGTTCAGATTGTCATTTGAATATTCAATCAAGGTCAAATTAATTCCCGTATTTCCGTTAACAAGATGTCGGTAGTTGATATTTTTGTAATCATGTATTTCCCATTTTTATCTTTCTTTCAACCCTGATGGACTGAATTTAAGGGCACAGGGCCCTAATAACTAACCTGTTTTTTCTCAAATTTAATATGTTGTAAACAATTTTTTTCATCTACATGTAAGTAGTGATGTGAAATTGTATTGTATAACATCTAACTTTAATTCCCCCCTTTTTCTTTGTAGAACGTTTATTCAGGCTGAAGATGAACGTATATACGTTCGAAACATGTCCCTGATATAGGTATTTAGATTAAATGTTGTGGAGATGATTTAGAGTATTTTTCTTCTTTCAATATACACTACTCCACTTTGAGCTATTATATGGACTTCTACCAAAGATTACAAAATGCTAGTCGAGCAACCTGGGTCCATTCCTTCAAGAGAATTCTACTACAAAGAAAAACCACCTGTTTAGATATTTGGTTTAACAGAGAATGTCTACATCGTAACCTAGTGCCGAATTATGCCTCAATCAAGCCTAGGACACACAGCTACTCTGCTAGAAGAGCTACTACCTTGGCTTCAAGACTCTGGTTAAAGCAAGAAATTAAATCTCATTATTTGAAACTCACAGATATCAATGAAAAACTACATTGGCTATTTTCTAACATTGCTAACACACTTCATGATATTGAACTAGATTTCCTTTACTCTTCTTTTCTAGATTATGTAGAGGACCAAGGTAAGAAGAAACACTTAATTTTAAAGCGTAAACTTTCTCATTTACAATCTTCTCAATCAACTAATGAAAGTAATTTTCCTCATTCATCAAATAATAATTTTTCTAATTACAAATTTCATCCTAGAGTTCTCAATTTATCTTCCTATACTCCATCTGACAAAGAAATATCACTCCTGAATCGTGGTCTCAATTATAATGTCAATAAAGTCAATAACCCTCAAAATTATAGCTTGCTTGCCATAGAATGTGAAAAGATTGTTGAACAATGTCATATTCCTAACAAAGACCTACTAAGAAGTGAGATTGCTAGATCTTTGAATAATTCTTTTTATTTACCTCTTGCTAATACTCCCATTAGTTCAGATATCATAATTTCAAAAAAGTTTTCTAAAACAATTTCAGATAATAATATTGTAATCACAAAAGCTGATAAAGGAAATTGCATAGTCCTACTTGATAGAACAGACTACATTTCCAAAGTTTCTCAATTTTTAGATACCAATAGTTTCTCCAAATTAAATTCTGATCCAACTACTAGATTCTTTGCATCCATGAAATCCACTCTCAACCTATGTATGGACACTATTACTTTTTATGATTCTTCTAAATATAGATTAACACCCATGAACCCATCTACTCCTCTTCTTTATGGACTTCCAAAAATTCACAAAGATAATGTTCCTATTAGACCAGTTGTCTCATATTGTAACTCTCCGGCTTCCAAACTTGCTTCATGGCTCAATTTCATCATTAAAGAATTAACTCAGTTCCATAATCCTTTTTCAATTAAAAACTCTTTTGAACTCACCCAAAAAATAAAAAATATTAATATTCCACCAAACGCAATTTTATTATCGTTTGATGTTGTAAATCTTTTCCCTAGTGTTCCCCCAGAAGACTGTATTTGCTTAGTTCGTAATCTACTTTTTGATTCCAATATTCCTACCCATCACACTTTGAACTTATGTAATTTATTGGATTGTGTTTTAAAACAAAATTTCTTTCAATTTAACAACAGTTTTTTCACTCAAGTATCAGGCCTAGCTATGGGTAGCAACTTATCCCCTCTCTTAGCAGAAATTTTTCTTCACCACCTAGAAACAAAACTCAAAAATTTTCAATTTTTTCAAAATATTTTATTTTGGTACAGATATGTAGATGATTGTCTTGTTCTTTTTGATGGCACGATTGATCAAGTAAATTCACTTTTAGATTTTCTAAATTCTTTACATCACAGTATTAAATTCACAATGGAATTGTCTTCCAATAATAGTCTTCCTTTCTTGGATCTTCTTGTTAATACCAATAATAATAGTTTCAGTTTCTCTATATACAGAAAACCCACTCACACAGATACAGTCATTCCTTTTTCTTCTTGCCACCCGTACTCTCATAAGACAGCCGCTTTCAATTCTTTATTTCATAGACTTTTTTCCATTCCTTTGTCACCCACAAACTTCAATACTGAGTTGAATATAATTAGACAAATTGGTCATAATAATGGGTTTCCCCCTTCCTTCATTAATAAAATTTACAATAGACATCAAAGAAAAATCTTAACCCATAGTTTGAGATCACTTAACCCACCTGGCTCAAAATTTTACTCCATTCCTTTTATAGGTACAGTATCATACCGTTTGAAGAACATTTTCCAACATTATTACAATGACATAAACATATCCTTTCGTACCCTCAACAACATATCTAATTTAATCAATTCTAAAGATAAAACCCATATATTACAGAAATCAGGAGTTTATCGAATTTCATGTTCTGAACCTAATTGTAAAGCACAGTACATCGGACAGTCTGGGAGGAAAATTATCACTAGAGTTAATGAACATAGTAAACTTATTGAAAGATCTAGGAATTCACCCTTGGAGATATTTAACACAAAAAGTTCCTTTGCTAATCACATTCTCAACTCAGACCATCATTTCGATATTAGTAATGATATTAAAGTTTTACATGTTTGCAATAAAGGCCCTCTCTTGAATCTTCTGGAAATTTTTGAAATTAACAAATCTTTGAATAACCGTGATATTTTGTCTCTGAATGAACAAACTCATTTTGACTGCCAAAAACTTTTCAACAGATTAACCTTTTGATTATTCTCTTTCTTTTTAGTTTTCTTCTTACCTTGGCCCATCCGTTTCTCGTTATTTTCCTTGAAATCCTTAATTTCGTCAATAATTGATATATTTCATTACCTACGCCTATGGTCCGTATCATAACACCTCTATGTCAATGTCATGATGTGTTCTCTGTTCAGATTGTCATTTGAATATTCAATTAAGGTCAAATTAATTCCCGTATTTCCGTTAACAAGATGTCGGTAGTTGATATTTTTGTAATCATGTATTTCCCATTTTTATCTTTCTTTCAACCCTGATGGACTGAATTTAAGGGCACAGGGCCCTAATAACTAACCTGTTTTTTCTCAAATTTAATATGTTGTAAACAATTTTTTTCATCTACATGTAAGTAGTGATGTGAAATTGTATTGTATAACATCTAACTTTAATTCCCCCCTTTTTCTTTGTAGAACGTTTATTCAGGCTGAAGATGAACGTATATACGTTCGAAACATGTCCCTGATATAGGTATTTAGATTAAATGTTGTGGAGATGATTTAGAGTATTTTTCTTCTTTCAATGTTCATATAGTTATACTCACCAGGAAACTGTTCTCCAGTTATACATGAGAGCGACTGAACTGAACAGAAGGTTGAATGGATAGACTGCACAATCATCGTATCTGGGTTGTATTTGATTATATCGTGATTATTATCATATAGTATGTCTAACCAGGTAACAGTTCTTCCGTTATACATACGAGCAACCGAATCGAACATAAGGTTGAATGGATAGATTGAACAATCATTGTATCTGGGTTGTCTCCGATTATATCGTTATGCTGTATATTTAGTTACACCTACCATGTAACGGTTCTTTCGTTACACATACGAACGTCTGAATCGAACATAAGGTTGGATGGTTAGACGGAACGATAATTGTAACTGAGTTGTATTCGATTATATCGTGGTGATGTTTATATAGTAAAACTCACCAGGTGACTGTTCTTGCGTTATACATACGAGCGACCCAATCGAACATAAGGTTGGATGGATAGACGGAATGATCATTGTATCTGAGTTGTATTCGATTATATCGTGATGAAGTTCATATGGAAATACTCACCAGGTTACTGTTCTTTCGTTATACATACGAGCAACCGAATCGAACAGAAGGTTGAATGGATAGAATCTGGGTTGTATTTGATTATGATGTTATGCTGTGTATATAGTTATACACACTAGGTGACGGTATTCCCGTTTTACATACAAGCGGCCGAATCGAGCAGAAGGTTGAATTCAGTATAGATTGAACAATCGTCGTATCTGGGTTGTATTCGATTATGTTTATATAGTTATACTCACCAGGTACCTGTTCTTTCGTAATACATACGAGCAACCCAATCGAACATAAGGTTGAATGGATAGATTAAACAATCATTGTATCTGAGTTGTATTCGATTATGTTTATATAGTTATAATCACCAGGTTACTGATCTTCCGTTATACATACGAGCGACTGAATTGAACAGAAGTTTGAATGTATAGACTAAACAATGATCCTATCTGGGGTTGTATTCGATTATATCGTGATGATGTTTATATAGTTATACTCACCAGGTAACTGTTCTCCAGTTATACATAAGAGCGGCTGAACTGAACAGAAGGTTGAATGGATAGACTAAACGATAATTGTAACTGAGTTGTATTCGATTATATCGTGGTAATGTTCATATAGTAATACTCACCAGGTGACTGTTCTTGCGTTATACGTACGAGCGACCAAATCGAACAGAAGGTTGGATGGATAGACGGAATGATCATTGTATCTGAGTTGTATTCGATTATATCATGATGAAGTTCATATGGAAATACTCACCAGGTTACTGTTCTTTCGTTATACATACGAGCAACCGAATCGAACAGAAGGTTGAATGGATAGTATCTGGGTTGTATTCGATTATGATGTTATGCTGTGTATATAGTTATACACACTAGGTGACGGTATTCCTGTTTTACATACGAACGACCGAAACGAACAGAAAGTTGAATGGATATACTGAACAATCAATGTATCTGGGTGGTATCCGATTATATCGCAATACTGTATAAATAGTGATACTTACCAGGTGACGGTACTTCCGTTACACATACTAGCGACTGAATCGAACAGAAGGTTAAATGGTTAGACGAAACGATAATTGTATCTCTGAGTTGTATCCGATGATATCGTGATGATGTTTATATAGCAATACTCACCAGGTAACTGTTCTTCCGTTTTACATACAAGCGGCCGAATCGAGCAGAAGGTTGAATTCAGTATAGATTGAACAATCGTCGTATCTGGGTTGTATTCGATTATGTTTATATAGTTATACTCACCAGGTACCAGTTCTTTCGTTATACATACGAGCAACCCAATCGAACATAAGGTTGAATGGATAGATTAAACAATCATCGTATCTGAGTTGTATTCGATTATGTTTATATAGTTATACCCATCAGGTAACTGTTCTTCCGTTATACATACGAGCGGCTGAATTGAACAGAAGGTTGAATGTATCGACTAAACAATGATCCTATCTGGGGTTGTATTCGATTATGTCGTGATGATGTTTATATAGTTATACTCACCAGGTAACTGTTCTCCAGTTATACATAAGAGCGGCTGAACTGAACAGAAGGTTGAATGGATAGACAAAACGATAATTGTAACTGAGTTGTATTCGATTATATCGTGGTAATGTTTATATAGTAATACTCACCAGGTGACTGTTCTTGCGTTATACGTACGAGCGACCAAATCGAACAGAAGGTTGGATGGATAGACGGAATGATCATTGTATCTGAGTTGTATTCGATTATATCGTGATAAAGTTCATATGGAAATACTCACCAGGTTACTGTTCTTTCGTTATACATACGAGCAATCGAATCGAACAGAAGTTTGAATGGATAGTATCTGGGTTGTATTTGATTATATCGTGATTATTATCATATAGTTTGTCTAACCAGGTAACAGTTCTTTCGTTATACATACGAGCAACCTAATCGAACATAAGGTTGAATGGATAGATTGAACAATCATTGTATCTGGGTTGTCTCCGATTATATCGTTATGCTGTATATTTATTTACACCAACCATGTAACGGTTCTTTCGTTACACATACGAGCGTCTGAATCGAACAGAATGTTGAATGGTTAGACGAAACGATAATTGTATCTGAGTTGAATTCGATGATTTCGTGATGATGTTTATATAGCAATACTTACCAGGTAACTGTCCTTCCGTTTTACATACAAGCGACCGAATCGAGCAGAAGGTTAAATGGATAGATTGAACAATCATCGTATCTGAGTTGTATTCGATTATGTTTATATAGTTATACTCACCAGGTACCTGTTCTTTCGTTATACATACGAGCAACCCAATCGAACATAAGGTTGAATGGATAGATTAAACAATCATCGTATCTGAGTTGTATTCGATTATGTTTATATAGTTATACTCACCAGGTAACTGTTCTCCAGTTATACATAAGAGCGGCTGAACTGAACAGAAGGTTGAATGGATACACAAAACGATAATTGTAACTGAGTTGTATTCGATTATATCGTGGTAATGTTTATATAGTGATACTCACCAGGTGACTGTTCTTGCGATATACGTACGAGCGACCAAATCGAACAGAAGGTTGGATGGATAGACGGAATGATCATTGTATCTGAGTTGTATTCGATTATATCGTGATGAAGTTCATATGGAAATACTCACCAGGTACCTGTTCTTTCGTTATACATACGAGCAACCCAATCGAACATAAGGTTGAATGGATAGATTAAACAATCATCGTATCTGAGTTGTATTCGATTATGTTTATATAGTTATACTCACCAGGTAACTGTTCTTCCGTTATACATACGAGCGACTGAATTGAACAGAAGGTTGAATGTATAGACTAAACAATGATCCTATCTGGGGTTGTATTCGATTATATCGTGATGATGTTTATATAGTTATACTCACCAGGTAACTGTTCTACAGTTATACATAAGAGCGGCTGAACTGAACAGAAGGTTGAATGGATAGACAAAACGATAATTGTAACTGAGTTGTATTCGATTATATCGTGGTAATGTTTATATAGTAATACTCACCAGGTGACTGTTCTTGCGTTATACGTACGAGCGACCAAATCGAACAGAAGGTGGGATGGATAGACGGAATGATCATTGTTTCTGAGTTGTATTCGATTATATCGTGATGAAGTTCATATGGAAATACTCACCAGGTTACTGTTCTTTCGTTAAACATACGAGCAACCGAATCGAACAGGAGGTTAAATGGATAGTATCTTGGTTGTATTCGATTATGATGTTATGCTGTGTATATAGTTATACACACTAGGTGACGGTATTCCCATTTTACATACGAACGACCGAAACGAACAGAAAGTTGAATGGATAGACTGAACAATCAATGTATCTGGGTGGTATCCGATTATATCGCAATACTGTATATATAGTGATACTTACCAGGTGACGGTACTTCTGTTACACATACTAGCGACTGAAACGAACAGAAGGTTAAATGGTTAGACGAAACGATAATTGTATCTCTGAGTTGTATTCGATGATATCGTGATGATGTTTATACAGCAATACTCACCAGGTAACTGTTCTTCCGTTTTACATACAAGCGGCCGAATCGAGCAGAAGGTTGAATTCAGTATAGATTGAACAATCGTCGTATCTGGGTTGTATTCGATTATGTTTATATAATTATACTCACCAGGTACCTGTTCTTTCGTTATACATACGAGCAACCCAATCGAACATAAGGTTGAATGGATAGAAAACAATCATCGTATCTGAGTTGTATTCGATTATGTTTATATAGTTATACTCACCAGGTAACTGTTCTTCCGTTATACATACGAGCGACTGAATTGAACAAAAGTTTGAATGTATAGACTAAACAATGATCCTATCTGGGGTTGTATTCGATTATATCGTGATGATGTTTATATAGTTATACTCACCAGGTAACTGTTCTCCAGTTATACATAAGAGCGGCTGAACTGAACAGAAGGTTGAATGGATAGACAAAACGATAATTGTAACTGAGTTGTATTCGATTATATCGTGGTAATGTTTATATAGTAATACTCACCAGGTGACTGTTCTTGCGTTATACGTACGAGCGACCAAATCGAACAGAAGGTTGGATGGATAGACGGAATGATCATTGTATCTGAGTTGTATTCGATTATATCGTGATGAAGTTCATATGGAAATACTCACCAGGTTACTGTTCTTTCTTTATACATACGAGCAACCGAATCGAACAGAAGGTTGAATGGATAGTATCTGGGTTGTATTTGATTATATCGTGATTATTATCATATAGTATGTCTAACCAGGTAACAGTTCTTCCGTTATACATACGAGCAACCGAATCGAACATAAGGTTGAATGGATAGATTGAACAATCATTGTATCTGGGTTGTCTCCGATTATATCGTTATGCTGTATATTTAGTTACACCTACCATGTAACGGTTCTTTCGTTACACATACGAGCGTCTGAATCGAACATAAGGTTGGATGGTTAGTCGGAACGATAATTGTAACTGAGTTGTATTCGATTATATCGTGGTGATGTTTATATAGTAAAACTCACCAGGTGACTGTTCTTGCGTTATACATACGATCGACCCAATCGAACATAAGGTTGGATGGATAGACGGAATGATCATTGTATCTGAGTTGTATTCGATTATATCGTGATGACGTTCATATAGAAATACTCACCAGGTTACTGGTCTTTCGTTATACATACGAGCGACCGAAACGAACAGAAAGTTGAATGGATAGACTGAACAATCAATGTATCTGGGTGGTAGTCGATTATATCGCAATTCTGTATATATAGTGATACTTACCAGGTGACGGTACTTCCGTTACACATACTAGCGACTGAATCGAACAGAAGGTTAAATGGTTAGACGAAACGATAAATGTATCTCTGAGTTGAATTCGATGATATCGTGATGATGTTTATATAGCAATACTTACCAGGTAACTGTCCTTCCGTTTAACATACAAGCGACCGAATCGAGCAGAAGATTGAATGGATAGATTGAACAATCATCGTATCTGAGTTGTATTCGATTATGTTTATATAGTTATACTCACCAGGTACCTGTTCTTTCGTTATACATACGAGCAACCCAATCGAACATAAGGTTGAATGGATAGATTAAACAATCATCGTATCTGAGTTGTATTCGATTATGTTTATATAGTTATACTCACCAGGTAACTGTTCTCCAGTTATACATAAGAGCGGCTGAACTGAACAGAAGGTTGAATGGATAGACAAAACGATAATTGTAACTGAGTTGTATTCGATTATATCGTGGTAATGTTTATATAGTAATACTCACCAGGTGACTGTTCTTGCGATATACGTACGAGCGACCAAATCGAACAGAAGGTTGGATGGATAAACGGAATGATCATTGTATCTGAGTTGTATTCGATTATATCGTGAAGAAGTTCATATGGAAATACTCACCAGGTTACTGTTCTTTCGTTATACATACGAGCAACCGAATCGAACAGAAGGTTGAATGGATAGTATCTGGGTTGTATTCGATTATGATGTTATGCTGTGTATATAGTTATACACACTAGGTGACGGTATTCCCGTTTTACATACGAACGACCGAAACGAACAGAAAGTTGAATGGATAGACTGAACAATCAATGTATCTGGGTGGTATCCGATTATATCGCAATACTGTATATATAGTGATACTTACCAGGTGACGGTACTTCCGTTACACATACTAGCGACTGAATCGAACAGAAGGTTAAATGGTTAGACGAAACGATAATTGTAACTCTGAGTTGTATTCGATGATATCGTGATGATGTTTATATAGCAATACTCACCAGGTAACTGTTCTTCCGTTTTACATACAAGCGGCCGAATCGAGCAGAAGGTTGAATTCAGTATAGATTGAACAATCGTCGTATCTGGGTTGTATTCGATTATATTTATATAGTTATACTCACCAGGTACCTGTTCTTTCGTTATACATACGAGCAACCCAATCGAGCATAAGGTTGAATGGATAGATTAAACAATCATCGTATCTGAGTTGTATTGGATTATGTTTATATAGTTATACTCACCAGGTAACTGTTCTTCCGTTATACATACGAGCGACTGAATTGAACAGAAGGTTGAATGTATAGACTAAACAATGATCCTATCTGGGGTTGTATTCGATTATATCGTGATGATGTTTATATAGTTATACTCACCAGGTAACTGTTCTCCAGTTATACATAAGAGCGGCTGAACTGAACAGAAGGTTGAATGGATAGACAAAACGATAATTGTAACTGAGTTGTATTCGATTATATCGTGGTAATGTTTATGTGACTGTTCTTGCGTTATACGTACGAGCGACCAAATCGAACAGAAGGTTGGATGGATAGACGGAATGATCATTGTATCTGAGTTGTATTCGATTATATCGTGATGAAGTTCATATGGAAATACTCACCAGGTTACTGTTCTTTCGTTATACATACGAGCAACCGAATCGAACAGAAGGTTGAATGGATAGTATCTGGGTTGTATTCGATTATGATGTTATGCTGTGTATATAGTTATACACTCTAGGTGACGGTATTCCCGTTTTACATACGAACGACCGAAACGAACAGAAAGTTGAATGGATAGACTGAACAATCAATGTATCTGGGTGGTATCCGATTATATCGCAATACTGTATATATGGTGATACTTACCAGGTGACGGTACTTCCGTTACACATACTAGCGACTGAATCGAACAGAAGGTTAAATGGTTAGACGAAACGATAATTGTATCTCTGAGTTGTATTCGATGATATCGTGATGATGTTTATATAGCAATACTCACCAGGTAACTGTTCTTCCGTTTTACATACAAGCGGCCGAATCGAGCAGAAGGTTGAATTCAGTATAGATTGAACAATCGACGTATCTGGGTTGTATTCGATTATGTTTATATAGTTATACTCACCAGGTACCTGTTCTTTCGTTATACATACGTGCAACCCAATCGAACATAAGGTTGAATGGATAGATTAAACAATCATCGTATCTGAGTTGTATTCGATTATATCGTGATGATGTTTATATAGTTATACTCACCAGGTAACTGTTCTCCAGTTATACATAAGAGCGGCTGAACTGAACAGAAGGTTGAATGGATAGACAAAACGATAATTGTAACTGAGTTGTATTCGATTATATCGTGGTAATATTTATATAGTAATACTCACCAGGTGACTGTTCTTGCGTTATACGTACGAGCGACCAAATCGAACAGAAGGTTGGATGGATAGACGGAATGATCATTGTATCTGAGTTGTATTAGATTATATCGTGATGAAGTTCATATGGAAATACTCACCAGGTTACTGTTCTTTCGTTATACATACGAGCAACCGAATCGAACAGAAGTTTGAATGGATAGTATCTGGGTTGTATTTGATTATATCGTGATTATAATCATATAGTATGTCTAACCAGGTAACAGTTCTTCCGTTATACATACGAGCAACCGAATCGAACATAAGGTTGAATGGATAGATTGAACACTCATTGTATCTGGGTTGTCTCCGATTATATCGTTATGCTGTATATTTAGTTACACCTACCATGTAACGGTTCTTTCGTTACACATACGAGCGTCTGAATCGAACATAAGGTTGGATGGTTAGACGGAATGATAATTGTAACTGAGTTGTATTCGATTATATCGTGGTGATGTCACCAGGTGACTGTTCTTGCGTTATACATACGAGCGACCCAATCGAACATAAGGTTGGATGGATAGACGGAATGATCATTGTATCTGAGTTGTATTCGATTATATCGTGATGACGTTCATATAGAAACACTCACCACGTTACTGGTCTTTCGTTATACATACGAGCGACCGAAACGAACAGAAAGTTGAATGGATAGACTGAACAATCAATGTATCTGGGTGTTAGTCGATTATATCGCAATTCTGTATATATAGTGATACTTACCAGGTGACGATACTTCCGTTACACATACTAGCGACTGAATCGAACAGAATGTTGAATGGTTAGACGAAACGATAATTGTATCTGAGTTGAATTCGATGATATCGTGATGATGTTTATATAGCAATACTTACCAGGTAACTGTCCTTCCGTTTTACATACAAGCGACCGAATCGAGCAGAAGGTTAAATGGATAGATTGAACAATCATCGTATCTGAGTTGTATTCGATTATGTTTATATAGTTATACTCACCAGGTACCTGTTCTTTCGTTATACATACGAGCAACCCAATCGAACATAAGGTTGAATGGATAGATTAAACAATTATCGTATCTGAGTTGTATTCGATTATGTTTATATAGTTATACTCACCAGGTAACTGTTCTTCCGTTATACATACGAGCGACTGAATTGAACAGAAGGTTGAATGTATAGACTAAACAATGATCCTCTCTGGGGTTGTATTCGATTATATCGTGATGATGTTTATATAGTTATACTCACCAGGTGTCTGTTCTTGCGATATACGTACGAGCGACCAAATCGAACAGAAGGTTGGATGGATAGACGGAATGATCATTGTATCTGAGTTGTATTCGATTATATCGTGATGAAGTTCATATGGAAATACTCACCAGGTTACTGTTCTTTCGTTATACATACGAGCAACCGAATCGAACAGAAGGTTGAATGGATAGTATCTGGGTTGTATTCGATTATGATGTTATGCTGTGTATATAGTTATACACACTAGGTGACGGTATTACCGTTTTACATACGAACGACCGAAACGAACAGAAAGTTGAATGGATAGACTGAACAATCAATGTATCTGGGTGGTATCCGATTATATCGCAATACTGTATATATAGTGATACTTACCAGGTGACGGTACTCCCGTTACACATACTAGCGACTGAATCGAACAGAAGGTTAAATGGTTAGACGAAACGATAATTGTATTTCTGAGTTGTATTCGATGATATCGTGATGATGTTTATATAGCAATACTCACCAGGTAACTGTTCTTCCGTTTTACATACAAGCGGCCGAATCGAACAGAAGGTTGAATTCAGTATAGATTGAACAATCGTCGTATCTGGGTTGTATTCGATTATGTTTATATAGTTATACTCACCAGGTACCTGTTCTTTGTTTATACATACGAGCAACCCAATCGAACATAAGGTTGAATGGATAGATTAAACAATCATCGTATCTGAGTTGTATTCGATTATATCGTGATGATGTTTATATAGTTATACTCACCAGGTAACTGTTCTCCAGTTATACATGAGAGCGGCTGAACTGAACAGAAGGTTGAATGGATAGACAAAACGATAATTGTAACTGAGTTGTATTCGATTATATCGTGGTAATGTTTATATAGTAATACTCACCAGGTGACTGTTCTTGCGTTATACGTACGAGCAACCGAATCGAACAGAAGTTTGAATGGATAGTATCTGGGTTGTATTTGATTATATCGTGATTATAATCATATAGTATGTCTAACCAGGTAACAGTTCTTCCGTTATACATACGAGCAACCGAATCAAACATAAGGTTGAATGGATAGATTGAACAATCATTGTATCTGGGTTGTCTCCGATTATATCGTTATGCTGTATATTTAGTTACACCTACCATGTAACGGTTCTTTCGTTACACATACGAGCGTCTGAATCGAACATAAGGTTGGATGGTTAGACGGAACGATAATTGTAACTGAGTTGTATTCGATTATATCGTGGTGATGTTTATATGGTAAAACTCACCAGGTGACTGTTCTTGCGTTATACATACGAGCGACCCAATCGAACATAAGGTTGGATGGATAGACGGAATGATCATTGTATCTGAGTTGTATTCGATTATATCGTGATGACGTTCATATAGAAACACTCACCAGGTTACTGGTCTTTCGTTATACATACGAGCGACCGAAACGAACAGAAAGTTGATTGGATAGACTGAACAATTAATGTATCTGGGTGGTAGTCGATTATATCGCAATTCTGTATATATAGTGATACTTACCAGGTGACGATACTTCCGTTACACATACTAGCGACTGAATTGAACAGAATGTTGAATGGTTAGACGAAACGATAATTGTATCTGAGTTGAATTCGATGATATCGTGATGATGTTTATATAGCAATACTTACCAGGTAACTGTCCTTCCGTTTTACATACAAGCGACCGAATCGAGCAGAAGGTTAAATGGATAGATTGAACAATCATCGTATCTGAGTTGTATTCGATTATGTTTATATAGTTATACTCACCAGGTGACTGTTCTTGCGATATACGTACGAGCGACCAAATCGAACAGAAGGTTGGATGGATAGACGGAATGATCATTGTATCTGAGTTGTATTCGATTATATCGTGATGAAGTTCATATGGAAATACTCACCAGGTTACTGTTCTTTCGTTATACATACGAGCAACCGAATCGAACAGAAGGTTGAATGGATAGTATCTGGGTTGTATTCGATTATGATGTTATGCTGTGTATATAGTTATACACACTAGGTGACGGTATTCCCTTTTTCTATACGAACGACCGAAACGAACAGAAAGTTGAATGGATAGACTGAACAATCAATGTATCTGGGTGGTATCCGATTATATCGCAATACTGTATATATAGTGATACTTACCAGGTGCCGGTACTTCCGTTACACATACTAGCGACTGAATCGAACAGAAGGTTAAATGGTTAGACGAAACGATAATTGTATTTCTGAGTTGTATTCGATGATATCGTGATGATGTTTATATAGCAATACTCACCAGGTAACTGTTCTTCCGTTTTACATACAAGCGGCCGAATCGAGCAGAAGGTTGAATTCAGTATAGATTGAACAATCGTCGTATCTGGGTTGTATTCGATTATGTTTATATAGTTATACTCACCAGGTACCTGTTCTTTGTTTATACATATGAGCAACCCAATCGAACATAAGGTTGAATGGATAGATTAAACAATCATCGTATCTGAGTTGTATTCGATTATATCGTGATGATGTTTATATAGTTATACTCACCAGGTAACTGTTCTCCAGTTATACATGAGAGCGGCTGAACTGAACAGAAGGTTGAATGGATAGACAAAACGATAATTGTAACTGAGTTGTATTCGATTATATCGTGGTAATGTTTATATAGTAATACTCACCAGGTGACTGTTCTTGCGTTATACGTACGAGCGACCAAATCGAACAGAAGGTTGGATGGATTGACGGAATGATCATTGTATCTGAGTTGTATTCGATTATATCGTGATGAAGTTTATATGGAAATACTCACCAGGTTACTGTTCTTTCGTTATACATACGAGCAACCGAATCGAACAGAAGTTTGAATGGATAGTATCTGGGTTGTATTCGATTATATCGTGATTATAATCATATAGTATGTCTAACCAGGTAACAGTTCTTCCGTTATACATACGAGCAACCGAATCGAACATAAGGTTGAATGGATAGATTGAACAATCATTGTATCTGGGTTGTCTCCGATTATATCGTTATGCTGTATATTTAGTTACACCTACCATGTAACGGTTCTTTCGTTACACATACGAGCGTCTGAATCGAACATAAGGTTGGATGGTTAGACGGAACGATAATTGTAACTGAGTTGTATTCGATTATATCGTGGTGATGTTTATATAGTAAAACTCACCAGGTGACTGTTCTTGCGTTATACATACGAGCGACCCAATCGAACATAAGGTTGGATGGATAGACGGAATGATCATTGTATCTGAGTTGTATTCGATTATATCGTGATGACGTTCATATAGAAATACTCACCAGGTTACTGGTCTTTCGTTATACATACGAGCGACCGAAACGAACAGAAAGTTGAATGGATAGACTGAACAATCAATGTATCTGGGTGGTAGTCGATTATATCGCAATTCTGTATATATAGTGATACTTACCAGGTGACGATACTTCCGTTACACATACTAGCGACTGAATCGAACAGAATTTTGAATGGTTAGACGAAACGATAATTGTATCTGAGTTGAATTCGATGATATCGTGATGATGTTTATATAGCAATACTTACCAGGTAACTGTCCTTCCGTTTTACATACAAGCGACCGAATCGAGCAGAAGGTTAAATGGATAGATTGAACAATCATCGTATCTGAGTTGTATTCGATTATGTTTATATAGTTATACTCACCAGGTACCTGTTCTTTCGTTATACATACGAGCAACCCAATCGAACATAAGGTTGAATGGATAGATTAAACAATCATCGTATCTGAGTTGTATTCGATTATGTTTATATAGTTATACTCACCAGGTAACTGTTCTTCCGTTATACATACGAGCGACTGAATTGAACAGAAGGTTGAATGTATAGACTAAACAATGATCCTATCTGGGGTTGTATTCGATTATATCGTGATGATGTTTATATAGTTATACTCACCAGGTGACTGTTCTTGCGATATACGTACGAGCGACCAAATCGAACAGAAGGTTGGATGGATAGACGGAATGATCATTGTATCTGAGTTGTATTCGATTATATCGTGATGAAGTTCAAATGGAAATACTCACCAGGTTACTGTTCTTTCGTTACACATACGAGCAACCGAATCGAACAGAAGGTTGAATGGATAGTATCTGGGTTGTATTCGATTATGATGTTATGCTGTGTATATAGTTATACACACTAGGTGACGGTATTCCCGTTTTACATACGAACGACCGAAACGAACAGAAAGTTGAATGGATAGACTGAATAATCAATGTATCTGGGTGGTATCCGATTATATCGCAATACTGTATATATAGTGATACTTACCAGGTGACGGTACTTCCGTTACACATACTAGCGACTGAATCGAACAGAAGGTTAAATGGTTAGACGAAACGATAATTGTATTTCTGAGTTGTATTCGATGATATCGTGATGATGTTTATATAGCAATACTCACCAGGTAACTGTTCTTCCGTTTTACATACAAGCGGCCGAATCGAGCAGAAGGTTGAATTCAGTATAGATTGAACAATCGTCGTATCTGGGTTGTATTCGATTATGTTTATATAGTTATACTCACCAGGTACCTGTTCTTTCGTTATACATACGAGCAACCCAATCGAACATAAGGTTGAATGGATAGATTAAACAATCATCGTATCTGAGTTGTATTCGATTATGTTTATATAGTTATACTCACCAGGTAACTGTTCTTCCGTTATACATACGAGCGACTGAATTGAACAGAAGGTTGAATGTATAGACTAAACAATGATCCTATCTGGGGTTGTATTCGATTATATCGTGATGATGTTTATATAGTTATACTCACCAGGTAACTGTTCTCCAGTTATACATAAGAGCGGCTGAACTGAACAGAAGGTTGAATGGATAGACAAAACGATAATTGTAACTGAGTTGTATTCGATTATATCGTGGTAATGTTTATATAGTAATACGCACCAGGTGACTGTTCTTGCGTTATACGTACGAGCGACCAAATCGAACAGACGGTTGGATGGATAGACGGAATGATCATTGTATCTGAGTTGTATTCGATTATATCGTGATGAAGTTCATATGGAAATACTCACCAGGTTACTGTTCTTTCGTTATACATACGAGCAACCGAATCGAACAGAAGTTTGAATGGATAGTATCTGGGTTGTATTTGATTATATCGTGATTATTATCATATAGTATGTCTAACCAGGTAACAGTTCTTCCGTTATACATACGAGCAACCGAATCGAACATAAGGTTGAATGGATAGATTGAACAATCATTGTATCTGAGTTGTCTCCGATTATATCGTTATGCTGTATATTTAGTTACACCTACCATGTAACGGTTCTTTCGTTACACATACGAGCGTCTGAATCGAACATAAGGTTGGATGGTTAGACGGAACGATAATTGTAACTGAGTTGTATTCGATTATATCGTGGTGATGTTTATATAGTAAAACTCACCAGGTGACTGTTCTTGCGTTATACATACGAGCGACCCAATCGAACATAAGGTTGGATGGATAGACGGAATGATCATTGTATCTGAGTTGTATTCGATTATATCGTGATGACGTTCATATAGAAATACTCACCAGGTTACTGGTCTTTCGTTATACATACAAGCGACCGAAACGAACAGAAATTTGAATGGATAGACTGAACAATCAATGTATCCGGGTGGTAGTCGATTATATCGCAATTCTGTATATATAGTGATACTTACCAGGTGACGATACTTCCGTTACACATACTAGCGACTGAATCGAACAGAATGTTGAATGGTTAGACGAAACGATAATTGAATCTGATTTGAATTCGATGATATCGTGATGATGTTTATATAGCAATACTTACCAGGTAACTGTCCTTCCGTTTTATATACGAGCAACCCAATCGAACATAAGGTTGAATGGATAGATTAAACAATAATCGTATCTGAGTTGTATTCGATTATGTTTATATAGTTATACTCACCAGGTAACTGTTCTTCCGTTATACATACGAGCGACTGAATTGAACAGAAGGTTGAATGTATGGACTAAACAATGATCCTATCTGGGGTTGTATTCGATTATATCGTGATGATGTTTATATAGTTATACTCTCCAGGTAACTGTTCTCCAGTTATAAATAAGAGCGGCTGAACTGAACAGAAGGTTGAATGGATAGACAAAACGATAATTGTAACTGAGTTGTATTCGATTATATCGTGGTAATGTTTATATAGTAATACTCACCAGGTGACTGTTCTTGCGTTATACGTACGAGCGACCAAATCGAACAGAAGGTTGGATGGATAGACGGAATGATCATTGTATCTGAGTTGTATTCGATTATATCGTGATGAAGTTCAAATTGAAATACTCACCAGGTTACTGTTCTTTCGTTATACATACGAGCAAAGAATCGAACAGAAGGTTGAATGGATAGTATCTGGGTTGTATTCGATTATGATGTTATGCTGTGTATATAGTTATACACACTAGGTGACGGTATTCCCGTTTTACATACGAACGACCGAAACGAACAGAAAGTTGAATGGATAGACTGAACAATCAATGTATCTGGGTGGTATCCGATTATATCGCAATACTGTATATATAGTGATACTTACCAGGTGACGGTACTTCCGTTACACATACTAGCGACTGAATCGAACAGAAGGTTAAATGGTTAGACGAAACGAAAATTGTATCTCTGAGTTGTATTCGATGATATCGTGATGATGTTTATATAGCAATACTCACCAGGTAACTGTTCTTCCGTTTTACATACGAGCAACCCAATCGAACATAAGGTTGAATGGATAGATTAAACAATCATCGTATCTGAGTTGTATTCGATTATGTTTATATAGTTATACTGACCAGTTAACTGTTCTTCCGTTATACATACGAGCGACTGAATCGAACAGAAGGTTGAATGGTTAGACGAAACGATAATTGTATCTGAGTTGTATTCGATGATATCGTGATGATGTTTATATAGCAATACTCACCAGGTAACTGTTCTTTCGTTTTTCATAAGAACGACTGAATTGAACAGAAGGTTGAATGGATAGACTAAACAATAATCGTATCTGGGGTTGTATTCGAGTATATCGTGATGATTATCATATCGTATGTCTAACCAGGTAACAGTTCTTCCGTTATACATACGAGCAACCGAATCGAACATAAGGTTGAATGGATAGATTGAACAATCATTGTATCTGGGTTGTCTCCGATTATATCGTTATGCTGTATATTTAGTTACACCTACCATGTAACGGTTCTTTCGTTACACATACGAGCGTCTGAATCGAACATAAGGTTGGATGGTTAGACGGAACGATAATTGTAACTGAGTTGTATTCGATTATATCGTGGTGATGTTTATATAGTAAAACTCACCAGGTGACTGTTCTTGCGTTATACATACGAGCGACCCAATCGAACATAAGGTTGGATGGATAGACGAAATGATCATCGTATCTGAGTTGTATTCGATTATGTTTATATAGTTATACTCACCAGGTACCTGTTCTTTCGTTATACATACGAGCAACCCAATCGAACATAAGGTTGAATGGATAGATTAAACAATTATCGTATCTGAGTTGTATTCGATTATGTTTATATAGTTATACTCACCAGGTAACTGTTCTTCCGTTATACATACGAGCGACTGAATTGAACAGAAGGTTGAATGTATAGACTAAACAATGATCCTCTCTGGGGTTGTATTCGATTATATCGTGATGATGTTTATATAGTTATACTCACCAGGTGACTGTTCTTGCGATATACGTACGAGCGACCAAATCGAACAGAAGGTTGGATGGATAGACGGAATGATCATTGTATCTGAGTTGTATTCGATTATATCGTGATGAAGTTCATATGGAAATACTCACCAGGTTACTGTTCTTTCGTTATACATACGAGCAACCGAATCGAACAGAAGGTTGAATGGATAGTATCTGGGTTGTATTCGATTATGATGTTATGCTGTGTATATAGTTATACACACTAGGTGACGGTATTCCCGTTTTACATACGAACGACCGAAACGAACAGAAAGTTGAATGGATAGACTGAACAATCAATGTATCTGGGTGGTATCCGATTATATCGCAATACTGTATATATAGTGATACTTACCAGGTGCCGGTACTTCCGTTACACATACTAGCGACTGAATCGAACAGAAGGTTAAATGGTTAGACGAAACGATAATTGTATTTCTGAGTTGTATTCGATGATATCTAGATGATGTTTATATAGCAATACTCACCAGGTAACTGTTCTTCCGTTTTACATACAAGCGGCCGAATCGAGCAGAAGGTTGAATTCAGTATAGATTGAACAATCGTCGTATCTGGGTTGTATTCGATTATGTTTATATAGTTATACTCACCAGGTACCTGTTCTTTCGTTATACATACGAGCAACCCAATCGAACATAAGGTTGAATGGATAGATTAAACAATCATCGTATCTGAGTTGTATTCGATTATGTTTATATAGTTATACTCACCAGGTAACTGTTCTTCCGTTATACATACGAGCGACTGAATTGAACAGAAGGTTGAATGTATAGACTAAACAATGATCCTATCTGGGGTTGTATTCGATTATATCGTGATGATGTTTATATAGTTATACTCACCAGGTAACTGTTCTCCAGTTATACATAAGAGCGGCTGAACTGAACAGAAGGTTGAATGGATAGACAAAACGATAATTGTAACTGAGTTGTATTCGATTATATCGTGGTAATGTTTATATAGTAATACTCACCAGGTGACTGTTCTTGCGTTATACGTACGAACGACCAAATCGAACAGACGGTTGGATGGATAGACGGAATGATCATTGTATCTGAGTTGTATTCGATTATATCGTGATGAAGTTCATATGGAAATACTCACCAGGTTACTGTTCTTTCGTTATACATACGAGCAACCGAATCGAACAGAAGTTTGAATGGATAGTATCTGGGTTGTATTTGATTATATCGTGATTATTATCATATAGTATGTCTAACCAGGTAACAGTTCTTCCGTTATACATACGAGCAACCGAATCGAACATAAGGTTGAATGGATAGATTGAACAATCATTGTATCTGAGTTGTCTCCGATTATATCGTTATGCTGTATATTTAGTTACACCTACCATGTAACGGTTCTTTCGTTACACATACGAGCGTCTGAATCGAACATAAGGTTGGATGGTTAGACGGAACGATAATTGTAACTGAGTTGTATTCGATTATATCGTGGTGATGTTTATATAGTAAAACTCACCAGGTGACTGTTCTTGCGTTATACATACGAGCGACCCAATCGAACATAAGGTTGGATGGATAGACGGAATGATCATTGTATCTGAGTTGTATTCGATTATATCGTGATGACGTTCATTTAGAAATACTCACCAGGTTACTGGTCTTTCGTTATACATACAAGCGACCGAAACGAACAGAAATTTGAATGGATAGACTGAACAATCAATGTATCTGGGTGGTAGTCGATTATATCGCAATTCTGTATATATAGTGATACTTACCAGGTGACGATACTTCCGTTACACATACTAGCGACTGAATCGAACAGAATGTTGAATGGTTAGACGAAACGATAATTGAATCTGATTTGAATTCGATGATATCGTGATGATGTTTATATAGCAATACTTACCAGGTAACTGTCCTTCCGTTTTATATACGAGCAACCCAATCGAACATAAGGTTGAATGGATAGATTAAACAATAATCGTATCTGAGTTGTATTCGATTATGTTTATATAGTTATACTCACCAGGTAACTGTTCTTCCGTTATACATACGAGCGACTGAATTGAACAGAAGGTTGAATGTATGGACTAAACAATGATCCTATCTGGGGTTGTATTCGATTATATCGTGATGATGTTTATATAGTTATACTCTCCAGGTAACTGTTCTCCAGTTATAAATAAGAGCAGCTGAACTGAACAGAAGGTTGAATGGATAGACAAAACGATAATTGTAACTGAGTTGTATTCGATTATATCGTGGTAATGTTTATATAGTAATACTCACCAGGTGACTGTTCTTGCGTTATACGTACGAGCGACCAAATCGAACAGAAGGTTGGATGGATAGACGGAATGATCATTGTATCTGAGTTGTATTCGATTATATCGTGATGAAGTTCAAATTGAAATACTCACCAGGTTACTGTTCTTTCGTTATACATACGAGCAAAGAATCGAACAGAAGGTTGAATGGATAGTATCTGGGTTGTATTCGATTATGATGTTATGCTGTGTATATAGTTATACACACTAGGTGACGGTATTCCCGTTTTACATACGAACGACCGAAACGAACAGAAAGTTGAATGGATAGACTGAACAATCAATGTATCTGGGTGGTATCCGATTATATCGCAATACTGTATATATAGTGATACTTACCAGGTGACGGTACTTCCGTTACACATACTAGCGACTGAATCAAACAGAAGGTTAAATGGTTAGACGAAACGAAAATTGTATCTCTGAGTTGTATTCGATGATATCGTGATGATGTTTATATAGCAATACTCACCAGGTAACTGTTCTTCCGTTTTACATACGAGCAACCCAATCGAACATAAGGTTGAATGGATAGATTAAACAATCATCGTATCTGAGTTGTATTCGATTATGTTTATATAGTTATACTGACCAGTTAACTGTTCTTCCGTTATACATACGAGCGACTGAATCGAACAGAAGGTTGAATGGTTAGACGAAACGATAATTGTATCTGAGTTGTATTCGATGATATCGTGATGATGTTTATATAGCAATACTCACCAGGTAACTGTTCTTTCGTTTTTCATAAGAACGACTGAATTGAACAGAAGGTTGAATGGATAGACTAAACAATAATCGTATCTGGGGTTGTATTCGAGTATATCGTGATGATTATCATATCGTATGTCTAACCAGGTAACAGTTCTTCCGTTATACATCCGAGCAACCGAATCGAACATAAGGTTGAATGGATAGATTGAACAATCATTGTATCTGGGTTGTCTCCGATTATATCGTTATGCTGTATATTTAGTTACACCTACCATGTAACGGTTCTTTCGTTACACATACGAGCGTCTGAATCGAACATGAGGTTGGATGGTTAGACGGAAATAATTGTAACTGAGTTGTATTCGATTATATCGTGGTGATGTTTATATAGTAAAACTCACCAGGTGACTGTTCTTGCGTTATACATACGAGCGACCCAATCGAACATAAGGTTGGATGGATAGACGGAATGATCATTGTATCTGAGTTGTATTCGATTATATCGTGATGACGTTCATATAGAAATACTCACCAGGTTACTGGTCTTTCGTTATACATACGAGCGACTGAAACGAACAGAAAGTTGAATGGATAGACTGAACAATCAATGTATCTGGGTGGTAGTCGATTATATCGCAATTCTGTATATATAGTGATACTTACCAGGTGACGATACTTCCGTTACACATACTAGCGACTGAATCGAACAGAATGTTGAATGGTTAGACGAAACGATAATTGTATCTGAGTTGAATTCGATGATATCGTGATGATGTTTATATAGCAATACTTACCAGGTAACTGTCCTTCCGTTTTACATACAAGCGACCGAATCGAGCAGAAGGTTAAATGGATAGATTGAACAATCATCGTATCTGAGTTGTATTCGATTATTTTTATATAGGTTATACTGACCAGGTACCTGTTCTTTCGTTATACATACGAGCAACCCAATCGAACATAAGGTTGAATGGATAGATTAAACAATCATCGTATCTGAGTTGTATTCGATTATGTTTATATAGTTATACTCACCAGGTACCTGTTCTTTCGTTATACATACGAGCAACCCAATCGAACATAAGGTTGAATGGATAGATTAAACAATCATCGTATCTGAGTTGTATTCGATTATGTTTATATAGTTATACTCACCAGGTAACTGTTCTTCCGTTATACATACGAGCGACTGAATTGAACAGAAGGTTGAAATGTATAGACTAAACAATGATCCTATCTGGGGTTGTATTCGATTATATCGTGATGATGTTTATATAGTTATACTCACCAGGTGACTGTTCTTGCGATATACGTACGAGCGACCAAATCGAACAGAAGGTTGGATGGATAGACGGAATGATCATTGTATCTGAGTTGTATTCGATTATATCGTGATGAAGTTCATATGGAAATACTCACCAGGTTACTGTTCTTTCGTTATACATACGAGCAACCGAATCGAACAGAAGGTTGAATGAATAGTATCTGGGTTGTATTCGATTATGATGTTATGCTGTGTATATAGTTATACACACTAGGTGACGGTATTCCCGTTTTACATACGAACGACCGAAACGAACAGGAAGTTGAATGGATAGACTGAATAATCAATGTATCTGGGTGGTATCCGATTATATCGCAATACTGTATATATAGTGATACTTACCAGGTGACGGTACTTCCGTTACACATACTAGCGACTGAATCGAACAGAAGGTTAAATGGTTAGACGAAACGATAATTGTATTTCTGAGTTGTATTCGATGATATCGTGATGATGTTTATATAGCAATACTCACCAGGTAACTGTTCTTCCGTTTTACATACAAGCGGCCGAATCGAGCAGAAGGTTGAATTCAGTATAGATTGAACAATCGTCGTATCTGGGTTGTATTCGATTATGTTTATATAGTTATACTCACCAGGTACCTGTTCTTTCGTTATACATACGAGCAACCCAATCGAACATAAGGTTGAATGGATAGATTAAACAATCATCGTATCTGAGTTGTATTCGATTATGTTTATATAGTTATACTCACCAGGTAACTGTTCTTCCGTTATACATACGAGCGACTGAATTGAACAGAAGGTTGAATGTATAGACTAAACAATGATCCTATCTGGGGTTGTATTCGATTATATCGTGATGATGTTTATATAGTTATACTCACCAGGTAACTGTTCTCCAGTTATACATAAGAGCGGCTGAACTGAACAGAAGGTTGAATGGATAGACAAAACGATAATTGTAACTGAGTTGTATTCGATTATATCGTGGTAATGTTTATATAGTAATACTCACCAGGTGACTGTTCTTGCGTTATACGTACGAGCGACCAAATCGAACAGACGGTTGGATGGATAGACGGAATGATCATTGTATCTGAGTTGTATTCGATTATATCGTGATGAAGTTCATATGGAAATACTCACCAGGTTACTGTTCTTTCGTTATACATACGAGCAACCGAATCGAACAGAAGTTTGAATGGATAGTATCTGGGTTGTATTTGATTATATCGTGATTATTATCATATAGTATGTCTAACCAGGTAACAGTTCTTCCGTTATACATACGAGCAACCGAATCGAACATAAGGTTGAATGGATAGATTGAACAATCATTGTATCTGAGTTGTCTCCGATTATATCGTTATGCTGTATATTTAGTTACACCTACCATGTAACGGTTCTTTCGTTACACATACGAGCGTCTGAATCGAACATAAGGTTGGATGGTTAGACGGAACGATAGTTGTAACTGAGTTGTATTCGATTATATCGTGGTGATGTTTATATAGTAAAACTCACCAGGTGACTGTTCTTGCGTTATACATTCGAGCGACCCAATCGAACATAAGGTTGGATGGATAGACGGAATGATCATTGTATCTGAGTTGTATTCGATTATATCGTGATGACGTTCATATAGAAATACTCACCAGGTTACTGGTCTTTCGTTATACATACAAGCGACCGAAACGAATAGAAATTTGAATGGATAGACTGAACAATCAATGTATCTGGGTGGTAGTCGATTATATCGCAATTCTGTATATATAGTGATACTTACCAGGTGACGATACTTCCGTTACACATACTAGCGACTGAATCGAACAGAATGTTGAATGGTTAGACGAAACGATAATTGAATCTGATTTGAATTCGATGATATCGTGATGATGTTTATATAGCAATACTTACCAGGTAACTGTCCTTCCGTTATATATACGAGCAACCCAATCGAACATAAGGTTGAATGGATAGATTAAACAATAATCGTATCTGAGTTGTATTCGATTATGTTTATATACTTATACTCACCAGGTAACTGTTCTTCCGTTATACATACGAGCGACTGAATTGAACAGAAGGTTGAATGTATGGACTAAACAATGATCCTATCTGGGGTTGTATTCGATTATATCGTGATGATGTTTATATAGTTATACTCTCCAGGTAACTGTTCTCCAGTTATAAATAAGAGCGGCTGAACTGAACAGAAGGTTGAATGGATAGACAAAACGATAATTGTAACTGAGTTGTATTCGATTATATCGTGGTAATGTTTATATAGTAATACTCACCAGGTGACTGTTCTTGCGTTATACGTACGAGCGACCAAATCGAACAGAAGGTTGGATGGATAGACGGAATGATCATTGTATCTGAGTTGTATTCGATTATATCGTGATGAAGTTCAAATTGAAATACTCACCAGGTTACTGTTCTTTCGTTATACATACGAGCAAAGAATCGAACAGAAGGTTGAATGGATAGTATCTGGGTTGTATTCGATTATGATGTTATGCTGTGTATATAGTTATACACACTAGGTGACGGTATTCCCGTTTTACATACGAACGACCGAAACGAACAGAAAGTTGAATGGATAGACTGAACAATCAATGTATCTGGGTGGTATCCGATTATATCGCAATACTGTATATATAGTGATACTTACCAGGTGACGGTACTTCCGTTACACATACTAGCGACTGAATCGAACAGAAGGTTAAATGGTTAGACGAAACGAAAATTGTATCTCTGAGTTGTATTCGATGATATCGTGATGATGTTTATATAGCAATACTCACCAGGTAACTGTTCTTCCGTTTTACATACGAGCAACCCAATCGAACATAAGGTTGAATGGATAGATTAAACAATCATCGTATCTGAGTTGTATTCGATTATGTTTATATAGTTAAACTGACCAGTTAACTGTTCTTTCGTTATACATACGAGCGACTGAATCGAACAGAAGGTTGAATGGTTAGACGAAACGATAATTGTATCTGAGTTGTATTCGATGATATCGTGATGATGTTTATATAGCAATACTCACCAGGTAACTGTTCTTTCGTTTTTCATAAGAACGACTGAATTGAACAGAAGGTTGAATGGATAGACTAAACAATAATCGTATCTGGGGTTGTATTCGAGTATATCGTGATGATTATCATATCGTATGTCTAACCAGGTAACAGTTCTTCCGTTATACATACGAGCAACCGAATCGAACATAAGGTTGAATGGATAGATTGAACAATCATTGTATCTGGGTTGTCTCCGATTATATCGTTATGCTGTATATTTAGTTACACCTACCATGTAACGGTTCTTTCGTTACACATACGAGCGTCTGAATCGAACATAAGGTTGGATGGTTAGACGGAACGATAATTGTAACTGAGTTGTATTCGATTATATCGTGGTGATGTTTATATAGTAAAACTCACCAGGTGACTGTTCTTGCGTTATACATACGAGCGACCCAATCGAACATAAGGTTGGATGGATAGACGGAATGATCATTGTATCTGAGTTGTATTCGATTATATCGTGATGACGTTCATATAGAAATACTCACCAGGTTACTGGTCTTTCGTTATACATACGAGCGACCGAAACGAACAGAAAGTTGAATGGATAGACAGAACAATCAATGTATCTGGGTGGTAGTCGATTATATCGCAATTCTGTATATATAGTGATACTAACCAGGTGACGATACTTCCGTTACACATACTAGCGACTGAATCGAACAGAATGTTGAATGGTTAGACGAAACGATAATTGTATCTGAGTTGAATTCGATGATATCGTGATGATGTTTATATAGCAATACTTACCAGGTAACTGTCCTTCCGTTTTACATACAAGCGACCGAATCGAGCAGAAGGTTAAATGGATAGATTGAACAATCATCGTATCTGAGTTGTATTCGATTATGTTTATATAGTTATACTCACCAGGTACCTGTTCTTTCGTTATACATACGAGCAACCCAATCGAACATAAGGTTGAATGGATAGATTAAACAATCATCGTATCTGAGTTGTATTCGATTATGTTTATATAGTTATACTCACCAGGTAACTGTTCTTCCGTTATACATACGAGCGACTGAATTGAACAGAAGGTTGAATGTATAGACTAAACAATGATCCTATCTGGGGTTGTATTCGATTATATCGTGATGATGTTTATATAGTTATACTCACCAGGTGACTGTTCTTGCGATATACGTACGAGCGACCAAATCGAACAGAAGGTTGGATGGATAGACGGAATGATCATTGTATCTGAGTTGTATTCGATTATATCGTGATGAAGTTCATATGGAAATACTCACCAGGTTACTGTTCTTTCGTTATACATACGAGCAACCGAATCGAACAGAAGGTTGAATGGATAGTATCTGGGTTGTATTCGATTATGATGTTATGCTGTGTATATAGTTATACACACTAGGTGACGGTATTCCCGTTTTACGTACGAACGACCGAAACGAACAGAAAGTTGAATGGATAGACTGAATAATCAATGTATCTGGGTGGTATCCGATTATATCGCAATACTGTATATATAGTGATACTTACCAGGTGACGGTACTTCCGTTACACATACTAGCGACTGAATCGAACAGAAGGTTAAATGGTTAGACGAAACGATAATTGTATTTCTGAGTTGTATTCGATGATATCGTGATGATGTTTATATAGCAATACTCACCAGGTAACTGTTCTTCCGTTTTACATACAAGCGGCCGAATCGAGCAGAAGGTTGAATGGATAGATTAAACAATCATCGTATCTGAGTTGTATTCGATTATGTTTATATAGTTATACTCACCAGGTACCTGTTCTTCCGTTATACATACGAGCGACTGAATCGAACAGAAGGTTGAATGGTTAGACGAAACGATAATTGTATCTGAGTTGTATTCGATGATATCGTGATGATGTTTATATAGCAATACTCACCAGGTAACTGTTCTTTCGTTTTTCATAAGAACGACTGAATTGAACAGAAGGTTGAATGGATAGACTAAACAATAATCGTATCTGGGGTTGTATTCGAGTATATCGTGATGATTATCATATCGTATGTCTAACCAGGTAACAGTTCTTCCGTTATACATACGAGCAACCGAATCGAACATAAGGTTGAATGGATAGATTGAACAATCATTGTATCTGGGTTGTCTCCGATTATATCGTTATGCTGTATATTTAGTTACACCTACCATGTAACGGTTCTTTCGTTACACATACGAGCGTCTGAATCGAACATAAGGTTGGATGGTTAGACGGAACGATAATTGTAACTGAGTTGTATTCGATTATATCGTGGTGATGTTTATATAGTAAAACTCACCAGGTGACTGTTCTTGCGTTATACATACGAGCGACCCAATCGAACATAAGGTTGGATGGATAGACGGAATGATCATTGTATCTGAGTTGTATTCGATTATATCGTGATGACGTTCATATAGAAATACTCACCAGGTTACTGGTCTTTCGTTATACATACGAGCGACCGAAACGAACAGAAAGTTGAATGGATAGACTGAACAATCAATGTATCTGGGTGGTAGTCGATTATATCGCAATTCTGTATATATAGTGATACTTACCAGGTGACGATACTTCCGTTACACATACTAGCGACTGAATCGAACAGAATGTTGAATGGTTAGACGAAACGATAATTGTATCTGAGTTGAATTCGATGATATCGTGATGATGTTTATATAGCAATACTTACCAGGTAACTGTCCTTTCGTTTTACATACAAGCGACCGAATCGAGCAGAAGGTTAAATGGATAGATTGAACAATCATCGTATCTGAGTTGTATTCGATTATGTTTATATAGTTATACTCACCAGGTACCTGTTCTTTCGTTATACATACGAGCAACCCAATCGAACATAAGGTTGAATGGATAGATTAAACAATCATCGTATCTGAGTTGTATTCGATTATGTTTATATGATTATACTCACCAGGTAACTGTTCTTCCGTTATACATACGAGCGACTGAATTGAACAGAAGGTTGAATGTATAGACTAAACAATGATCCTATCTGGGGTTGTATTCGATTATATCGTGATGATGTTTATATAGTTATACTCACCAGGTGACTGTTCTTGCGATATATGTACGAGCGACCAAATCGAACAGAAGGTTGGATGGATAGACGGAATGATCATTGTATCTGAGTTGTATTCGATTATATCGTGATGAAGTTCATATGGAAATACTCACCAGGTTACTGTTCTTTCGTTATACATACGAGCAACCGAATCGAACAGAAGGTTGAATGGATAGTATCTGGGTTGTATTCGATTATGATGTTATGCTGTGTATATAGTTATACACACTAGGTGAAGGTATTCCCGTTTTACATACGAACGACCGAAACGAACAGAAAGTTGAATGGATAGACTGAATAATCAATGTATCTGGGTGGTATCCGATTATATCGCAATACTGTATATATAGTGATACTTACCAGGTGACGGTACTTCCGTTACACATACTAGCGACTGAATCGAACAGAAGGTTAAATGGTTAGACGAAACGATAATTGTATTTCTGAGTTGTATTCGATGATATCGTGATGATGTTTATATAGCAATACTCACCAGGTAACTGTTCTTCCGTTTTACATACAAGCAGCCGAATCGAGCAGAAGGTTGAATTCAGTATAGATTGAACAATCGTCGTATCTGGGTTGTATTCGATTATGTTTATATAGTTATACTCACCAGGTACCTGTTCTTTCGTTATACATACGAGCAACCCAATCGAACATAAGGTTGAATGGATAGATTAAACAATCATCGTATCTGAGTTGTATTCGATTATGTTTATATAGTTATACTCTCCAGGTAACTGTTCTTCCGTTATACATACGAGCGACTGAATTGAACAGGAGGTTGAATGTATAGACTAAACAATGATCCTATCTGGGGTTGTATTCGATTATATCGTGATGATGTTTATATAGTTATACTCACCAGGTAACTGTTCTCCAGTTATACATAAGAGCGGCTGAACTGAACAGAAGGTTGAATGGATGGACGAAACAATAATTGTAACTGAGTTGTATTCGATTATATCGTGGTGATGTTTATATAGTAATACTCACCAGGTGACTGTTCTTGCGTTATACGTACGAGCGACATAAATTGAACAGACGGTTGGATGGATAGACGGAATGATCATTGTATCTGAGTTGTATTCGATTATATCGTGATGAAGTTTATATGGAAATACCCACCAGGTTACTGTTCTTTCGTTATACATACGAGCAACCGAATCGAACAGAAGTTTGAATGGATAGTATCTGGGTTGTATTTGATTATATCGTGATTATTATCATATAGTATGTCTAACCAGGTAACAGTTCTTCCGTTATACATACGAGCAACCGAATCGAACATAAGGTTGAATGGATAGATTGAACAATCATTGTATCTGAGTTGTCTCCGATTATATCGTTATGCTGTATATTTAGTTACACCTACCATGTAACGGTTCTTTCGTTACACATACGAGCGTCTGATTCGAACATAAGGTTGGATGGTTAGACGGAACGATAATTGTAACTGAGTTGTATTCGATTATATCGTGGTGATGTTTATATAGTAAAACTCACCAGGTGACTGTTCTTGCGTTATACATTCGAGCGACCCAATCGAACATAAGGTTGGATGGATAGACGGAATGATCATTGTATCTGAGTTGTATTCGATTATATCGTGATGACGTTCATACAGAAATACTCACCAGGTTACTGGTCTTTCGTTATACATACAAGCGACCGAAACGAACAGAAATTTGAATGGATAGACTGAACAATCAATGTATCTGGGTGGTAGTCGATTATATCGCAATTCTGTATATATAGTGATACTTACCAGGTGACGATACTTCCGTTACACATACTAGCGACTGAATCGAACAGAATGTTGAATGGTTAGACGAAACGATAATTGAATCTGATTTGAATTCGATGATATCGTGATGATGTTTATATAGCAATACTTACCAGGTAACTGTCCTTCCGTTTTATATACGAGCAACCCAATCGAACATAAGGTTGAATGGATAGATTAAACAATAATCGTATCTGAGTTGTATTCGATTATGTTTATATAGTTATACTCACCAGGTAACTGTTCTTCCGTTATACATACGAGCGACTGAATTGAACAGAAGGTTGAATGTATGGACTAAACAATGATCCTATCTGGGGTTGTATTCGATTATATCGTGATGATGTTTATATAGTTATACTCTCCAGGTAACTGTTCTCCAGTTATAAATGAGAGCGGCTGAACTGAACAGAAGGTTGAATGGATAGACAAAACGATAATTGTAACTGAGTTGTATTCGATTATATCGTGGTAATGTTTATATAGTAATACTCACCAGGTGACTGTTCTTGCGTTATACGTACGAGCGACCAAATCGAACAGAAGGTTGGATGGATAGACGGAATGATCATTGTATCTGAGTTGTATTCGATTATATCGTGATGAAGTTCATATTGAAATACTCACCAGGTTACTGTTCTTTCGTTATACATACGAGCAAAGAATCGAACAGAAGGTTGAATGGATAGTATCTGGGTTGTATTCGATTATGATGTTATGCTGTGTATATAGTTATACACACTAGGTGACGGTATTCCTGTTTTACATACGAACGACCGAAACGAACAGAAAGTTGAATGGATAGACTGAACAATCAATGTATCTGGGTGGTATCCGATTATATCGCAATACTGTATATATAGTGATACTTACCAGGTGACGGTACTTCCGTTACACATACTAGCGACTGAATCGAACAGAAGGTTAAATGGTTAGACGAAACGAAAATTGTATCTCTGAGTTGTATTCGATGATATCGTGATGATGTTTATATAGCAATACTCACCAGGTAACTGTTCTTCCGTTTTACATACGAGCAACCCAATCGAACATAAGGTTGAATGGATAGATTAAACAATCATCGTATCTGAGTTGTATTCGATTATGTTTATATAGTTATACTCACCAGTTAACTGTTCTTCCGTTATACATACGAGCGACTGAATCGAACAGAAGGTTGAATGGTTAGACGAAACGATAATTGTATCTGAGTTGTATTCGATGATATCGTGATGATGTTTATATAGCAATACTCACCAGGTAACTGTTCTTTCGTTTTTCATAAGAACGACTGAATTGAACAGAAGGTTGAATGGATAGACTAAACAATAATCGTATCTGGGGTTGTATTCGAGTATATCGTGATGATTATCATATCGTATGTCTAACCAGGTAACAGTTCTTTCGTTAAACATACGAGCAACCGAATCGAACATAAGGTTGGATGGATAGATTGAACAATCATTGTATCTGGGTTGTCTCCGATTATATCGTTATGCTGTATATTTAGTTACACCTACCATGTAACGGTTCTTTCGTTACACATACAAGCGTCTGAATCGAACATAAGGTTGAATGGATAGACAAAACGATAATTGTAACTGAGTTGTATTCGATTATATCGTGGTAATGTTTATATAGTAATACTCACCAGGTGACTGTTCTTGCGTTATACGTACGAGCGACCAAATCGAACAGAAGGTTGGATGGATAGACGGAATGATCATTGTATCTGAGTTGTATTCGATTATATCGTGATGAAGTTCATATGGAAATACTCACCAGGTTACTGTTCTTTCGTTATACATACGAGCAACCAAATCGAACAGAAGGTTGAATGGATAGTATCTGGGTTGTATTCGATTATGATGTTATGCTGTGTATATAGTTATACACACTAGGTAACGGTATTCCCGTTTTACATACGAACGACCGAAACGAACAGAAAGTTGAATGGATAGACTGAACAATCAATGTATCTGGGTGGTATCCGATTATATCGCAATACTGTATATATAGTGATACTTACCAGGTGACGGTACTTCCGTTACACATACTAGCGACTGAATCGAACAGAAGGTTAAATGGTTAGACGAAACGAAAATTGTATCTCTGAGTTGTATTCGATGATATCGTGATGATGTTTATATAGCAATACTCACCAGGTAACTGTTCTTCCGTTTTACATACGAGCAACCCAATCGAACATAAGGTTGAATGGATAGATTAAACAATCATCGTATCTGAGTTGTATTCGATTATGTTTATATAGTTATACTCACCAGTTAACTGTTCTTCCGTTATACATACGAGCGACTGAATCGAACAGAAGGTTGAATGGTTAGACGAAACGATAATTGTATCTGAGTTGTATTCGATGATATCGTGATGATGTTTATATAGCAATACTCACCAGGTAACTGTTCTTTCGTTTTTCATAAGAACGACTGAATTGAACAGAAGGTTGAATGGATAGACTAAACAATAATCGTATCTGGGGTTGTATTCGAGTATATCGTGATGATTATCATATCGTATGTCTAACCAGGTAACAGTTCTTTCGTTAAACATACGAGCAACCGAATCGAACATAAGGTTGGATGGATAGATTGAACAATCATTGTATCTGGGTTGTCTCCGATTATATCGTTATGCTGTATATTTAGTTACACCTACCATGTAACGGTTCTTTCGTTACACATACAAGCGTCTGAATCGAACATAAGGTTGGATGGTTAGACGAAACGATAATTGTAACTGAGTTGTAATCGATTATATCGTGGTGATGTTTATATGGTAATACTCACCAGGTGACTGTTTTTGCGTTATACATACGAGCGACCCAATCAAACAGAAGGTTGGATGGATAGACGAAATGATCATTGTATCTGAGTTGTATTCGATTATATCGTGATGACGTTCATATAGAAATACTCACCAGGTCACTGTTCTTTCGTTATACATACGAGCAACCGAATCGAACAGAAGGTTGAATGGATAGTATCTGGGTTGTATTCGATTATGATGTTATGCTGTGTATATATTTATACACACTAGGTGACAGTATTCCCGTTTCACATACGAGCGACCGAAACGAACAGAAAGTTGAATGGATAGACTGACAAACAATGTATCTGGGTGGTATCCGATTATATCGCAATACTGTATATATAGTGATACTCACCAGGTGACGATACTTCCGTTACACATACTAGCGACTGAATCGAACAGAATGTTGAATGGTTAGACGAAACGATAATTGTATCTGATTTTAATTCGATGATATCGTGATGATGTTTATATAGCAATACTTACCAGGTAACTGTCCTTCCGTTTTACATACGAGCAACCCAATCGAACATAAGGTTGAATGGATAGATTAAACAATCATCGTATCTGAGTTGTATTCGATTATGTTTATATAGTTATACTCACCAGGTAACTGTTCTTCCGTTTTTCATAAGAACGACTGAATTGAACAGAAGGTTGAATGGATAGACTAAACAATAATCGTATCTGGGGTTGTATTCGAGTATATCGTGATGATTATCATATCGTATGTCTAACCAGGTAACAGTTCTTTCGTTAAACATACGAGCAACCGAATCGAACATAAGGGTGGATGGATAGATTGAACAATCATTGTATCTGGGTTGTCTCCGATTATATCGTTATGCTGTATATTTAGTTACACCTACCATGTAACGGTTCTTTCGTTACACATACAAGCGTCTGAATCGAACATAAGGTTGGATGGTTAGACGGAACGATAATTGTAACTGAGTTGTATTCGATTATATCGTGGTGATGTTTATATAGTAATACTCACCAGGTGACTGTTTTTGCGTTATACATACGAGCGACCCAATCGAACAGAAGGTTGGATGGATAGACGAAATGATCATTGTATCTGAGTTGTATTCGATTATACGTTCATATAGAAATACTCACCAGGTTACTGTTCTTTCGTTATACATACGAGCAACCGAATCGAACAGAAGGTTGAATGGATAGTATCTGGGTTGTATTCGATTATGATGTTATGCTGTGTATATATTTATACACACTAGGTGACGGTATTCCCGTTTCACATACGAGCGACCGAAACGAACAGAAAGTTGAATGGATAGACTGATCAATCAATGTATCTGGGTAGTATCCGATTATATCGCAATACTGTATATATAGTGATACTTACCCGGTGACGATACTTCCGTTACACATACTAGCGACTGAATCGAACAGAATGTTGAATGGTTAGACGAAACGATAATTGTATCTGATTTGAATTCGATGATATCGTGATGATGTTTATATAGCAATACTTACCAGGTAACTGTCCTTCCGTTTTACATACGAGCAACCTAATCGAACATAAGGTTGGATGGATAGATTAAACAATCATCGTATCTGAGTTGTATTCGATTATGTTTATATAGTTATACTCACCAGGTAACTGTTCTTCCGTTATTCATACGAGCGACTGAATTGAACAGAAGGTTGAATGTATAGACTAAACAATGATCCTATCTGGGGTTGTATTCGATTATATCGTGATGATGTTTATATAGTTATACTCTCCAGGTAACTGTTCTCCAGTTATAAATAAGAGCGGCTGAACTGAACAGAAGGTTGAATGGATAGACAAAACGATAATTGTAACTGAGTTGTATTCGATTATATCGTGGTAATGTTTATATAGTAATACTCACCAGGTGACTGTTCTTGCGTTATACGTACGAGCGACCAAATCGAACAGAAGGTTGGATGGATAGACGGAATGATCATTGTATCTGAGTTGTATTCGATTATATCGTGATGAAGTTTATATGGAAATACTCACCAGGTTACTGTTCTTTCGTTATACATACGAGCAACCAAATCGAACAGAAGGTTGAATGGATAGTATCTGGGTTGTATTCGATTATGATGTTATGCTGTGTATATAGTTATACACACTAGGTAACGGTATTCCCGTTTTACATACGAACGACCGAAACGAACAGAAAGTTGAATGGATAGACTGAACAATCAATGTATCTGGGTGGTATCCGATTATATCGCAATACTGTATATATAGTGATACTTACCAGGTGACGGTACTTCCGTTACACATACTAGCGACTGAATCGAACAGAAGGTTAAATGGTTAGACGAAACGAAAATCGTATCTCTGAGTTGTATTCGATGATATCGTGATGATGTTTATATAGCAATACTCACCAGGTAACTGTTCTTCCGTTTTACATACGAGCAACCCAATCGAACATAAGGTTGAATGGATAGATTAAACAATCATCGTATCTGAGTTGTATTCGATTATGTTTATATAGTTATCCTCACCAGGTAACTGTTTTTCCGTTATACATACGAGTGACTGAATCGAACAGAAGGTTGAATGGTTAGACGAAACGATAATTGTATCTGAGTTGTATTCGATGATATCGTGATGATGTTTATATAGCAATACTCACCAGGTAACTGTTCTTCCGTTTTTCATAAGAACGACTGAATTGAACAGAAGGTTGAATGGATAGACTAAACAATAATCGTATCTGGGGTTGTATTCGAGTATATCGTGATGATTATCATATCGTATGTCTAACCAGGTAACAGTTCTTTCGTTAAACATACGAGCAACCGAATCGAACATAAGGTTGGATGGATAGATTGAACAATCATTTTATCTGGGTTGTCTCCGATTATATCGTTATGCTGTATATTTAGTTACACCTACCATGTAACGGTTCTTTCGTTACACATACAAGCGTCTGAATCGAACATAAGGTTGGATGGTTAGACGGAACGATAATTGTAACTGAGTTGTATTCGATTATATCGTGGTGATGTTTATATAGTAATACTCACCAGGTGACTGTTTTTGCGTTATACATACGAGCGACCCAATCGAACAGAAGGTTGGATTGGAAGGTTGGAATAGTATCTGGGTTGTATTCGATTATGATGTTATGCTGTGTATATAGTTATACACTTTAGGTGACGGTACTCCCGTTTTACATACGAGCGACCGAAACGAACAGAAAGTTGAATGGATAGACTGAACAATCAATGTAACTGGGTGGTAGTCGATTATATCGTAATTCTGTATATATAGTGATACTTACCAGGTGACGATACTTCCGTTACACATACTAGCGACTGAATCGAACAGAATGTTGAATGGTTAGACGGAACGATAATTGTATCTGAGTTGAATTCGATGATATCGTGATAATGTTTATATAGCAATACTCAGCAGGTAACTGTCCTTCCGTTTTTCATACAAGCGACCGAATCGAGCAGAAGGTTAAATGGATAGATTGAACAATCATCGTATCTGAGTTGTATTCGATTATGTTTATATAGTTATACTCACCAGGTGACTGTTTTTCCGTTATACATACGAGCGACTAAATCAAACAGAAGGTTGAATGGTTAGACGAAACGATAATTGTATCTGAGTTGTATTCGATGATATCGTGATGATGTTTATATAGCAATACTCACCAGGTAACTGTTCTTCCGTTTTTCATAAGAACGACTGAATTGAACAGAAGGTTGAATGGATAGACTAAACAATAATCGTATCTGGGGTTGTATTCGAGTATATCGTGATGATTATCATATCGTATGTCTAACCAGGTAACAGTTCTTTCGTTAAACATACGAGCAACCGAATCGAACATAAGGGTGGATGGATAGATTGAACAATCATTGTATCTGGGTTGTCTCCGATTATATCGTTATGCTGTATATTTAGTTACACCTACCATGTAACGGTTCTTTCGTTACACATACAAGCGTCTGAATCGAACATAAGGTTGGATGGTTAGACGGAACGATAATTGTAACTGAGTTGTATTCGATTATATCGTGGTGATGTTTATATAGTAATACTCACCAGGTGACTGTTTTTGCGTTATACATACGAGCGACCCAATCGAACAGAAGGTTGGATGGATAGACGAAATGATCATTGTATCTGAGTTGTATTCGATTATACGTTCATATAGAAATACTCATCAGGTTACTGTTCTTTCGTTATACATACGAGCAACCGAATCGAACAGAAGGTTGAATGGATAGTATCTGGGTTGTATTCGATTATGATGTTATGCTGTGTATATATTTATACACACTAGGTGACGGTATTCCCGTTTCACATACGAGCGACCGAAACGAACAGAAAGTTGAATGGATAGACTGATCAATCAATGTATCTGGGTAGTATCCGATTATATCGCAATACTGTATATATAGTGATACTTACCAGGTGACGATACTTCCGTTACACATACTAGCGACTGAATCGAACAGAATGTTGAATGGTTAGACGAAACGATAATTGTATCTGATTTGAATTCGATGATATCGTGATGATGTTTATATAGCAATACTTACCAGGTAACTGTCCTTCCGTTTTACATACGAGCAACCCAATCGAACATAAGGTTGAATGGATAGATTAAACAATCATCGTATCTGAGTTGTATTCGATTATGTTTATATAGTTATACTCACCAGGTAACTGTTCTTCCGTTATACATACGAGCGACTGAATTGAACAGAAGGTTGAATGTATAGACTAAACAATGATCCTATCTGGGGTTGTATTCGATTATATCGTGATGATGTTTATATAGTTATACTCTCCAGGTAACTGTTCTCCAGTTATAAATAAGAGCGGCTGAACTGAACAGAAGGTTGAATGGATAGACAAAACGATAATTGTAACTGAGTTGTATTCGATTATATCGTGGTAATGTTTATATAGTAATACTCACCAGGTGACTGTTCTTGCGTTATACGTACGAGCGACCAAATCGAACAGAAGGTTGGATGGATAGACGGAATGATCATTGTATCTGAGTTGTATTCGATTATATCGTGATGAAGTTCATATGGAAATACTCACCAGGTTACTGTTCTTTCGTTATACATACGAGCAACCAAATCGAACAGAAGGTTGAATGGATTGTATCTGGGTTGTATTCGATTATGATGTTATGCTGTGTATATAGTTATACACACTAGGTAACGGTATTCCCGTTTTACATACGAACGACCGAAACGAACAGAAAGTTGAATGGATAGACTGAACAATCAATGTATCTGGGTGGTATCCGATTATATCGCAATACTGTATATATAGTGATACTTACCAGGTGACGGTACTTCCGTTACACATACTAGCGACTGAATCGAACAGAAGGTTAAATGGTTAGACGAAACGAAAATCGTATCTCTGAGTTGTATTCGATGATATCGTGATGATGTTTATATAGCAATACTCACCAGGTAACTGTTCTTCCGTTTTACATACGAGCAACCCAATCGAACATAAGGTTGAATGGATAGATTAAACAATCATCGTATCTGAGTTGTATTCGATTATGTTTATATAGTTATCCTCACCAGGTAACTGTTTTTCCGTTATACATACGAGTGACTGAATCGAACAGAAGGTTGAATGGTTAGACGAAACGATAATTGTATCTGAGTTGTATTCGATGATATCGTGATGATGTTTATATAGCAATACTCACCAGGTAACTGTTCTTTCGTTTTTCATAAGAACGACTGAATTGAACAGAAGGTTGAATGGATAGACTAAACAATAATCGAATCTGGGGTTGTATTCGAGTATATCGTGATGATTATCATATCGTATGTCTAACCAGGTAACAGTTCTTTCGTTAAACATACGAGCAACCGAATCGAACATAAGGTTGGATGGATAGATTGAACAATCATTGTATCTGGGTTGTCTCCGATTATATCGTTATGCTGTATATTTAGTTACACCTACCATGTAACGGTTCTTTCGTTACACATACAAGCGTCTGAATCGAACATAAGGTTGGATGGTTAGACGGAACGATAATTGTAACTGAGTTGTATTCGATTATATCGTGGTGATGTTTATATAGTAATACTCACCAGGTGACTGTTTTTGCGTTATACATACGAGCGACCCAATCGAACAGAAGGTTGGATTGGAAGGTTGGAATAGTATCTGGGTTGTATTCGATTATGATGTTATGCTGTGTATATAGTTATACACTTTAGGTGACGGTACTCCCGTTTTACATACGAGCGACCGAAACGAACAGAAAGTTGAATGGATAGACTGAACAATCAATGTATCTGGGTGGTAGTCGATTATATCGCAATTCTGTATATATAGTGATACTTACCAGGTGACGATACTTCCGTTACACATACTAGCGACTGAATCGAACAGAATGTTGAATGGTTAGACGGAACGATAATTGTATCTGAGTTGAATTCGATGATATCGTGATAATGTTTATATAGCAATACTCAGCAGGTAACTGTCCTTCCGTTTTTCATACAAGCGACCGAATCGAGCAGAAGGTTAAATGGATAGATTGAACAATCATCGTATCTGAGTTGTATTCGATTATGTTTATATAGTTATACTCACCAGGTACCTGTTCTTCCGTTATACATACGAGCAACTCAATCGAACATAAGTTTGAATGGATAGATTAAACAATCATCGTATCTGAGTTGTATTCGATTATGTTTATATAGTTATACTCACCAGGTAACTGTTCTTCCGTTATACATACGAGCGACTGAATTGAACAGAAGGTTGAATGGATAGACTAAACAATGATCCTATCTGGAGTTGTATTCGATTATATCGTGATGATGTTTATATAGTTATAAACTTACGTTACACATACTAGCGACTGAATCGAACAGAATGTTGAATGGTTAGACGAAACGATAATTGTAACTGAGTTGAATTCGATGATATCGTGATGATGTTTATATAGCAATACTCACCAGGTAACTGTTCTTCCGTTTTACATACAAGCGACCGAATCGAGCAGAAGGTTAAATGGATAGATTGAACAATCATCGTATCTGAGTTGTATTCGATTATGTTCATATAGTTATACTCACCAGGTACCTGTTCTTCCGTTATACATACGAGCAACCCAATCGAACATAAGGTTGAATGGATAGATTAAACAATCATCGTATCTGAGTTGTATTCGATTATGTTTATATAGTTATACTCACCAGGTAACTGTTCTTCCGTTATACATACGAGCGACTGAATTGAACAGAAGGTTGAATGGATAGACTAAACAATGATCCTATCTGGAGTTGTATTCGATTATATCGTGATGATGTTTATGTAGTTATACTCACCAGGTAACTGTTCTCCAGTTATACATAAGAGCGGCTGAACTGAACAGAAGGTTGAATGGATAGACGGAACGATAATTGTAACTGAGTTGTATTCGATTATATCGTGGTAATGTTTATATAGTATAACTCACCAGGTGACTGTTCTTGCGTTATACGTACGAGCGAATAAATCGAACAGAAGGTTGGATGGATAGACGGAATGATCATTGTATCTGAGTTGTATTCGATTATATCGTGATGACGTTCATATAGAAATACTCACCAGGTTACTGTTCTTTCGTTATACATACGAGCAACCGAATCGAACAGAAGGTTGAATGTATAGTATCTGGGTTGTATTCGATTATGATGTTATGCTGTGTATATATTTATACACACTAGGTGACGGTATTCCCGTTTCACATACGAGCGACCGAAACGAACAGAAAGTTGAATGGATAGACTGAACAATCAATGTATCTGGTTTTCCGATTATATCGCAATACTGTATATATAGTGATACTTACCAGGTGAAGGTACTTCCGTTACATATACTAGCGACTGAATCGAACAGAAGGTCAAATGGTTAGACGAAGCGACAATTGTATCTGAGTTGTATTCGATGATATCGTGATGATGTTTATATAGCAATACTCACCAGGTAACTGTTCTTTCGTTTTACATAAAAGCGACCGAATCGAGCAGGAGGTTGAATGGATAGATTGAAAATTCATCGTATCTGGGGTTGTATTCGAGTATATCGTGATGATTATCATATAGTATGTCTAACAAGGTAACAGTTCTTCCGTTTAACATACGAGCAATCAAATCGAACATAAGGTTGGATGGATAGATTGAACAATCATTGTATCTGGGTTGTCTCCGATTATATCGTTATGCTGTATATTTAGTTACACCTACCATGTAACGGTTCTTTCGTTACACATACGAGCGTCTGAATCGAACATAAGGTTGGATGGTTAGACGGAACGATAATTGTAACTAAGTTGTATTCGATTATATCGTGGTGATGTTTATATAGTTATACTCACCAGGTGACTGTTCTTGCGTTATACATACGAGCGACCCAATCGAACAAAAGGTTGGATGAATAGACGGAAAGATCATTGTATCTGAGTTGTATTCGATTATATCGTGATGACGTTCATATAGAAATACTCACCAGGTTACTGTTCTTTCGTTATAAATATGAGCAACCGAATCGAACAGAAGGTTGAATGGGTAGTATCTTAGTTGTATTCGATGATATCGTGATGATGTTTATATAGCAATACTCACCAGGTAACTGTTCTTTCGTTTTACATAAAAGCGACCGAATCGAGCAGGAGGTTGAATGTATAGATTGAAAATTCTTCGTATCTGGGTTGTATTCGATTATGTTCATATAGTTATACTCACCAGGTAACTGTTCTTCCGTTATACATATGAACGACTGAATTGAACATAAGGTTGAATGGATAGACTAAACAATAATCGTATCTGTGGTTGTATTCGAGTATATCGTGATGATTATCATATAGTATGTCTCACAAGGTAACAGTTCTTCCGTTAAACATACGAGCAACCGAATCGAACATAAGGTTGGATGGATAGATTGAACAATCATTGTATCTGGGTTGTCTCCGATTATATCGTTATGTTGTATATTTAGTTACACCTACCATGTAACGGGTTTTTCGTTACACATACGAGCGTCTGAATCGAACATAAGGTTGTATGGTTAGACGGAACGATAATTTCAACTAAGTTGTATTCGATTATATCGTGGTGATGTTTATATGGTAATACTCACCAGGTGACTGTTCTTGCGTTATACATACGAGCGACCCAATCGAACAAAAGGTTGGATGGATAGACGGAAAGATCATTGTATCTGAGTTGTATTCAATTATATCGTGATGAAGTTCATATAGAAATACTCACCAGGTTACTGTTCTTTCGTTATACATATGAGCAACCGAATCGAACAGAAGGTTGAATGGATAGTATCTGGGTTGTATTTGATTATATCGTGATTATTATCATATAGTATGTCTAACCAGGTAACAGTTCTTCCGTTATACATACGAGCAACCGAATCGAACATAAGGTTGAATGGATAGATTGAACAATCATTGTATCTGGGTTGTCTCCGATTATATCGTTATGCTGTATATTTAGTTACACCTACCATGTAACGGTTCTTTCGTTACACATACGAGCGTCTGAATCGAACATAAGGTTGGATGGTTAGACGGAACGATAATTGTTACTGAGTTGTATTCGATTATATCGTGGTGATGTTTATATAGTAAAACTCACCAGGTAACTCTCCTTCCGTTTTACATACAAGCGACCGAATCGAGCATAAGGTTAAATGGATAGATTGAACAATCATCGTATCTGAGTTGTATTCGATTATGTTTATATAGTTATACTCACCAGGTACCTGTTCTTTCGTTATACATACGAGCAACCCAATCGAACATAAGGTTGAATGGATAGATTAAACAATCATCGTATCTGAGTTGTATTCGATTATGTTTATATAGTTATACTCACCAGGTAACTGTTCTTCCGTTATACATAAGAGCGGCTGAACTGAACAAAAGGTTGAATGGATACACAAAACGATAATTGTAACTGAGTTCTATTCGATTATATCGTGGTAATGTTAATATAGTGATACTCACCAGGTGACTGTTCTTGCGATATAGGTACGAGCGACCAAATCGAACAGAAGGTTGGATGGATAGACGGAATGATCATTGTATCTCAGTTGTATTCGATTATATCGTGATGAAGTTCATATGGAAATACTCACCAGGTTACTGTTCTTTCGTTATACATACGAGCAACCCAATCGATCATAAGGTTGAATGGATAGATTAAACAATCATCGTATCTGAGTTGTATTCGATTATGTTTATATAGATTGAACAATCATCGTATCTGGGTTGTATTCGATTATGTTCATATAGTTATACTCACCAGGTAACTGTTCTTCCGTTATACATACGAGCGACTGAATTGAACAGAAGGTTGAATGGATAGACTAAACAATAATCGTATCTGGGGTTGTATTCGATTATATCTTGATAATGTTCATATAGTTATACTCACCAGGAAACTGTTCTCCAGTTATACATGAGAGCGACTGAACTGAACAGAAGGTTGAATGGATAGACTGCACAATCATCGTATCTGGGTTGTATTTGATTATATCGTGATTATTATCATATAGTATGTCTAACCAGGTAACAGTTCTTCCGTAATACATACGAGCAACCGAATCGAACAGAAGGTTGAATGGATAGAATCTGGGTTGTATTTGATTATGATGTTATGCTGTGTATATAGTTATACACACTATGTGACGGTATTCCCGTTTTACATACAAGCGGCCGAATCGAGCAGAAGGTTGAATGGATAGATTGAACAATCATTGTATCTGGGTTGTCTCCGATTATATCGTTATGCTGTATATTTAGTTACACCAACCATGTAACGGTTCTTTCGTTACACATACGAGCGTCTGAATCGAACAGAATGTTGAATGGTTAGACGAAACGATAATTGTATCTGAGTTGAATTCGATGATTTCGTGATGATGTTTATATAGCAATACTTACCAGGTAACTGTCCTTCCGTTTCACATACAAGCGACCGAATCGAGCAGAAGGTTAAATGGATAGATTGAACAATCATCGTATCTGAGTTGTATTCGATTATGTTTATATAGTTATACTCACCAGGTACCTGTTCTTTCGTTATACATACGAGCAACCCAATCGAACATGAGGTTGAATGGATAGATTAAACAATCATCGTATCTGAGTTGTATTCGATTATGTTTATATAGTTATACTCACCAGGTAACTGTTCTCCAGTTATACATAAGAGCGGCTGAACTGAACAAAAGGTTGAATGGATACACAAAACGATATTTGTAACTGAGTTCTATTCGATTATATCGTGGTAATGTTTATATAGTGATACTCACCAGGTGACTGTTCTTGCGATATAGGTACGAGCGACCAAATCGAACAGAAGGTTGGATGGATAGACGGAATGATCATTGTATCTCAGTTGTATTCGATTATATCGTGATGAAGTTCATATGGAAATACTCACCAGGTTACTGTTCTTTCGTTATACATACGAGCAACCCAATCGAACATAAGGTTGAATGGATAGATTAAACAATCATCGTATCTGAGTTGTATTCGATTATGTTTATATAGATTGAACAATCATCGTATCTGGGTTGTATTCGATTATGTTCATATAGTTATACTCACCAGGTAACTGTTCTTCCGTTATACATACGAGCGACTGAATTGAACAGAAGGTTGAATGGATAGACTAAACAATAATCGTATCTGGGGTTGTATTCGATTATATCTTGATAATGTTCATATAGTTATACTCACCAGGAAACTGTTCTCCAGTTATACATGAGAGCGACTGAACTGAACAGAAGGTTGAATGGATAGACGGAACGATAATTGTAACTGAGTTGTATTCGATTATATCGTGGTAATGTTTATATAGTATAACTCACCAGGTGACTGTTCTTGCGTTATACGTACGAGCGAATAAATCGAACAGAAGGTTGGATGGATAGACGGAATGATCATTGTATCTGAGTTGTATTCGATTATATCGTGATGACGTTCATATAGAAATACTCACCAGGTTACTGTTCTTTCGTTATACATACGAGCAACCGAATCGAACAGAAGGTTGAATGGATAGATTGAACAATCATTGTATCTGGGTTGTCTCCGATTATATCGTTATGCTGTATATTGAGTTACACCTACCATGTAACGGTTCTTTCGTTACACATACGAACGTCTGAATCGAACATAAGGTTGGATGGTTAGACGGAACGATAATTGTAACTGAGTTGTATTCGATTATATCGTGGTGATGTTTATATAGTAAAACTCACCAGGTGACTGTTCTTGCGTTATACATACGAGCGACCCAATCGAACATAAGGTTGGATGGATAGACGGAATGATCATTGTATCTGAGTTGTATTCGATTATATCGTGATGAAGTTCATATGGAAATACTCACCAGGTTACTGTTCTTTCGTTATACATACGAGCAACCGAATCGAACAGAAGGTTGAATGGATAAAATCTGGGTTGTATTTGATTATGATGTTATGCTGTGTATATAGTTATACACACTAGGTGACGGTATTCCCGTTTTACATACAAGCGGCCGAATCGAGCAGAAGGTTGAATTCAGTATAGATTGAACAATCGTCGTATCTGGGTTGTATTCGATTATGTTTATATAGTTATACTCACCAGGTACCTGTTCTTTCGTTATACATACGAGCAACCCAATCGAACATAAGGTTGAATGGATAGATTAAACAATCATTGTATCTGAGTTGTATTCGATTATGTTTATATAGTTATACTCACCAGGTTACTGATCTTTCGTTATACATACGAGCGACTGAATTGAACATAAGGTTGAATGGATAGACTAAACGATAATTGTAACTGAGTTGTATTCGATTATATCGTGGTAATGTTTATATAGTAATACTCACCAGGTGACTGTTCTTGCGTTATACGTACGAGCGACCAAATCGAACAGAAGGTTGGATGGATAGACGGAATGATCATTGTATCTGAGTTGTATTCGATTATATCATGATGAAGTTCATATGGAAATACTCACCAGGTTACTGTTCTTTCGTTATACATACGAGCAACCGAATCGAGCAGAAGGTTGAATTCAGTATAGATTGAACAATCGTCGTATCTGGGTTGTATTCGATTATGTTTATATAGTTATACTCACCAGGTACCAGTTCTTTCGTTATACATACGAGCAACCCAATCGAACATAAGGTTGGATGGATAGATTAAACAATCATCGTATCTGAGTTGTATTCGATTATGTTTATATAGTTATACTCATCAGGTAACTGTTCTTCCGTTATACATACGAGCGACTGAATTGAACAGAAGGTTGAATGTATCGACTAAACAATGATCCTATCTGGGGTTGTATTCGATTATGTCGTGATGATGTTTATATAGTTATACTCACCAGGTAACTGTTCTCCAGTTATACATAAGAGCGGCTGAACTGAACAGAAGGTTGAATGGATAGACAAAACGATAATAGTAACTGAGTTGTATTCGATTATATCGTGGTAATGTTTATATAGTAATACTCACCAGGTGACTGTTCTTGCGTTATACGTACGAGCGACCAAATCGAACAGAAGGTTGGATGGATAGACGGAATGATCATTGTATCTGAGTTGTATTCGATTATATCGTGATGAAGTTCATATGGAAATACTCACCAGGTTACTGTTCTTTCGTTATACATACGAGCAATCGAATCGAACAGAAGTTTGAATGGATAGTATCTGGGTTGTATTTGATTATATCGTGATTATTATCATATAGTATGTCTAACCAGGTAACAGTTCTTTCGTTATACATACGAGCAACCGAATCGAACATAAGGTTGAATGGATAGATTGAACAATCATTGTATCTGGGTTGTCTCCGATTATATCGTTATGCTGTATATTTATTTACACCAACCATGTAACGGTTCTTTCGTTACACATACGAGCGTCTGAATCGAACAGAATGTTGAATGGTTAGACGATACGATAATTGTATCTGAGTTGAATTCGATGATTTCGTGATGATGTTTATATAGCAATACTTACCAGGTAACTGTCCTTCCGTTTTACATACAAGCGACCGAATCGAGCAGAAGGTTAAATGGATAGATTGAACAATCATCGTATCTGAGTTGTATTCGATTATGTTTATATAGTTATACTCACCAGGTACCTGTTCTTTCGTTATACATACGAGCAACCCAATCGAACATAAGGTTGAATGGATAGATTAAACAATCATCGTATCTGAGTTGTATTCGATTATGTTTATATAGTTATACTCACCAGGTAACTGTTCTCCAGTTATACATAAGAGCGGCTGAACTGAACAGAAGGTTGAATGGATACACAAAACGATAATTGTAACTGAGTTGTATTCGATTATATCGTGGTAATGTTTATATAGTAATACTCACCAGGTGACTGTTCTTGCGATATACGTACGAGCGACCAAATCGAACAGAAGGTTGGATGGATAGACGGAATGATCATTGTATCTGAGTTGTATTCGATTATATCGTGATGAAGTTCATATGGAAATACTCACCAGGTTACTGTTCTTTCGTTATACATACGAGCAACCCAATCGAACATAAGGTTGAATGGATAGATTAAACAATCATCGTATCTGAGTTGTATTCGATTATGTTTATATAGATTGAACAATCATTGTATCTAGGTTGTCTCCGATTATATCGTTATGCTGTATATTTAGTTACACCTACCATGTAACGGTTCTTTCGTTGTACATACGAGCGTCTGTATCGAACATAAGGTTGGATGGTTAGACGGAACGAAAATTGTAACTGAGTTGTATTCGATTATATCGTGGTGATGTTCATATAGTAAAACTCACCAGGTGACTGTTCTTGCGTTATACATACGAGCGACCCAATCGAACATAAGGTTGGATGGATAGACGGAATGATCATTGTATCTGAGTTGTATTCGATTATATCGTGATGACGTTCATATAGAAATACTCACCAGGTTACTGGTCTTTCGTTATACATACGAGCGACCGAAACGATCAGAAAGTTGAATGGATAGACTGAACAATCAATGTATCTGGGTGGTAGTCGATTATATCGCAATTCTGTATATATAGTGATACTTACCAGGTGACGATACTTCCGTGACACATACTAGCGACTAAATCGAACAGAATGTTGAATGGTTAGACGAAACGATAATTGTATCTGAGTTAAATTCGATGATATCGTGATGATGTTTATATAGCAATACTTACCAGGTAACTGTCCTTCCGTTTTACATACAAGCGACCGAATCGAGCAGAAGGTTAAATGGATAGATGAACAATCATCGTATCTGAGTTGTATTCGATTATGTTTATATAGTTATACTCACCAGGTACCTGTTCTTTCGTTATACATACGAGCAACCCAATCGAACATAAGGTTGAATGGATAGATTAAACAATCATCGTATCTGAGTTGTATTCGATTATGTTTATATAGTTATACTCACCAGGTAACTGTTCTTCCGTTATACATACGAGCGACTGAATTGAACAGAAGGTTGAATGTATAGACTAAACAATGATCCTATCTGGGGTTGTATTCGATTATATCGTGATGATGTTTATATAGTTATACTCACCAGGTAACTGTTCTACAGTTATACATAAGAGCGGCTGAACTGAACAGAAGGTTGAATGGATAGACAAAACGATAATTGTAACTGAGTTGTATTCGATTATATCGTGGTAATGTTTATATAGTAATACTCACCAGGTGACTGTTCTTGCGTTATACGTACGAGCGACCAAATCGAACAGAAGGTGGGATGGATAGACGGAATGATCATTGTTTCTGAGTTGTATTCGATTATATCGTGATGAAGTTCATATGGAAATACTCACCAGGTTACTGTTCTTTCGTTATACATACGAGCAACCGAATCGAACAGAAGGTTAAATGGATAGTATATTGGTTGTATTCGATTATGATGTTATGCTGTGTATATAGTTATACACACTAGGTGACGGTATTCCCATTTTACATACGAACGACCGAAACGAACAGAAAGTTGAATGGATAGACTGAACAATCAATGTATCTGGGTGGTATCCGATTATATCGCAATACTGTATATATAGTGATACTTACCAGGTGACGGTACTTCCGTTACACATACTAGCGACTGAAACGAACAGAAGGTTAAATGGTTAGACGAAACGATAATTGTATCTCTGAGTTGTATTCGATGATATCGTGATGATGTTTATACAGCAATACTCACCAGGTCACTGTTCTTCCGTTTTACATACAAGCGGCCGAATCGAGCAGAAGGTTGAATTCAGTATAGATTGAACAATCGTCGTATCTGGGTTGTATTCGATTATGTTTATATAATTATACTCACCAGGTACCTGTTCTTTCGTTATACATACGAGCAACCCAATCGAACATAAGGTTGAATGGATAGAAAACAATCATCGTATCTGAGTTGTATTCGATTATGTTTATATAGTTATACTCACCAGGTAACTGTTCTTCCGTTATACATACGAGCGACTGAATTGAACAGAAGTTTGAATGTATAGACTAAACAATGATCCTATCTGGGGTTGTATTCGATTATATCGTGATGATGTTTATATAGTTATACTCACCAGGTAACTGTTCTCCAGTTATACATAAGAGCGGCTGAACTGAACAGAAGGTTGAATGGATAGACAAAACGATAATTGTAACTGAGTTGTATTCGATTATATCGTGGTAATGTTTATATAGTAATACTCACCAGGTGACTGTTCTTGCGTTATACGTACGAGCGACCAAATCGAACAGAAGGTTGGATGGATAGACGGAATGATCATTGTATCTGAGTTGTATTCGATTATATCGTGATGAAGTTCATATGGAAATACTCACCAGGTCACTGTTCTTTCGTTATACATACGAGCAACCGAATCGAACAGAAGGTTGAATGGATAGTATCTGGGTTGTATTTGATTATATCGTGATTATTATCATATAGTATGTCTAACCAGGTAACAGTTCTTCCGTTATACATACGAGCAACCGAATCGAACATAAGGTTGAATGGATAGATTGAACAATCATTGTATCTGGGTTGTCTCCGATTATATCGTTATGCTGTATATTTAGTTACACCTACCATGTAACGGTTCTTTCGTTACACATACGAGCGTCTGAATCGAACATAAGGTTGGATGGTTAGTCGGAACGATAATTGTAACTGAGTTGTATTCGATTATATCGTGGTGATGTTTATATAGTAAAACTCACCAGGTGACTGTTCTTGCGTTATACATACGATCGACCCAATCGAACATAAGGTTGGATGGATAGACGGAATGATCATTGTATCTGAGTTGTATTCGATTATATCGTGATGACGTTCATATAGAAATACTCACCAGGTTACTGGTCTTTCGTTATACATACGAGCGACCGAAACGAACAGAAAGTTGAATGGATAGACTGAACAATCAATGTATCTGGGTGATAGTCGATTATATCGCAATTCTGTATATATAGTGATACTTACCAGGTGACGGTACTTCCGTTACACATACTAGCGACTGAATCGAACATAAGGTTAAATGGTTAGACGAAACGATAAATGTATCTCTGAGTTGAATTCGATGATATCGTGATGATGTTTATATAGCAATACTTACCAGGTAACTGTCCTTCCGTTTTACATACAAGCGACCGAATCGAGCAGAAGGTTGAATGGATAGATTGAACAATCATCGTATCTGAGTTGTATTCGATTATGTTTATATAGTTATACTCACCAGGTACCTGTTCTTTCGTTATACATACGAGCAACCCAATCGAACATAAGGTTGAATGGATAGATTAAACAATCTACGTATCTGAGTTGTATTCGATTATGTTTATATAGTTATACTCACCAGGTAACTGTTCTCCAGTTATACATAAGAGCGGCTGAACTGAACAGAAGGTTGAATGGATAGACAAAACGATAATTGTAACTGAGTTGTATTCGATTATATCGTGGTAATGTTTATATAGTAATACTCACCAGGTGACTGTTCTTGCGATATACGTACGAGCGACCAAATCGAACAGAAGGTTGGATGGATAAACGGAATGATCATTGTATCTGAGTTGTATTCGATTATATCGTGATGAAGTTCATATGGAAATACTCACCAGGTTACTGTTCTTTCGTTATACATACGAGCAACCGAATCGAACAGAAGGTTGAATGGATAGTATCTGGGTTGTATTCGATTATGATGTTATGCTGTGTATATAGTTATACACACTAGGTGACGGTATTCCCGTTTTACATACGAACGACCGAAACGAACAGAAAGTTGAATGGATAGACTGAACAATCAATGTATCTGGGTGGTATCCGATTATATCGCAATACTGTATATATAGTGATACTTACCAGGTGACGGTACTTCCGTTACACATACTAGCGACTGAATCGAACAGAAGGTTAAATGGTTAGACGAAACGATAATTGTATCTCTGAGTTGTATTCGATGATATCGTGATGATGTTTATATAGCAATACTCACCAGGTAACTGTTCTTCCGTTTTACATACAAGCGGCCGAATCGAGCAGAAGGTTGAATTCAGTATAGATTGAACAATCGTCGTATCTGGGTTGTATTCGATTATATTTATATAGTTATACTCACCAGGTACCTGTTCTTTCGTTATACATACGAGCAACCCAATCGAACGTAAGGTTGAATGGATAGATTAAACAATCATCGTATCTGAGTTGTATTGGATTATGTTTATATAGTTATACTCACCAGGTAACTGTTCTTCCGTTTTACATACAAGCGGCCGAATCGAGCAGAAGGTTGAATTCAGTATAGATTGAACAATCGTCGTATCTGGGTTGTATTCGATTATGTTTATATAGTTATACTCACCAGGTACCAGTTCTTTCGTTATACATACGAGCAACCCAATCGAACATAAGGTTGAATGGATAGATTAAACAATCATCGTATCTGGGTTGTATTCGATTATGTTCATATAGTTATACTCACCAGGTAACTGTTCTTCCGTTATACATACGAGCGACTGAATTGAACAGAAGGTTGAATGGATAGACTAAACAATAATCGTATCTGGGGTTGTATTCGATTATATCTTGATAATGTTCATATAGTTATACTCACCAGGAAACTGTTCTCCAGTTATACATGAGAGCGACTGAACTGAACAGAAGGTTGAATGGATAGACTGCACAATCATCGTATCTGGGTTGTATTTGATTATATCGTGATTATTATCATATAGTATGTCTAACCAGGTAACAGTTCTTCCGTAATACATACGAGCAACCGAATCGAACAGAAGGTTGAATGGATAGAATCTGGGTTGTATTTGATTATGATGTTATGCTGTGTATATAGTTATACACACTATGTGACGGTATTCCCGTTTTACATACAAGCGGCCGAATCGAGCAGAAGGTTGAATGGATAGATTGAACAATCATTGTATCTGGGTTGTCTCCGATTATATCGTTATGCTGTATATTTAGTTACACCAACCATGTAACGGTTCTTTCGTTACACATACGAGCGTCTGAATCGAACAGAATGTTGAATGGTTAGACGAAACGATAATTGTATCTGAGTTGAATTCGATGATTTCGTGATGATGTTTATATAGCAATACTTACCAGGTAACTGTCCTTCCGTTTCACATACAAGCGACCGAATCGAGCAGAAGGTTAAATGGATAGATTGAACAATCATCGTATCTGAGTTGTATTCGATTATGTTTATATAGTTATACTCACCAGGTACCTGTTCTTTCGTTATACATACGAGCAACCCAATCGAACATGAGGTTGAATGGATAGATTAAACAATCATCGTATCTGAGTTGTATTCGATTATGTTTATATAGTTATACTCACCAGGTAACTGTTCTCCAGTTATACATAAGAGCGGCTGAACTGAACAAAAGGTTGAATGGATACACAAAACGATATTTGTAACTGAGTTCTATTCGATTATATCGTGGTAATGTTTATATAGTGATACTCACCAGGTGACTGTTCTTGCGATATAGGTACGAGCGACCAAATCGAACAGAAGGTTGGATGGATAGACGGAATGATCATTGTATCTCAGTTGTATTCGATTATATCGTGATGAAGTTCATATGGAAATACTCACCAGGTTACTGTTCTTTCGTTATACATACGAGCAACCCAATCGAACATAAGGTTGAATGGATAGATTAAACAATCATCGTATCTGAGTTGTATTCGATTATGTTTATATAGATTGAACAATCATCGTATCTGGGTTGTATTCGATTATGTTCATATAGTTATACTCACCAGGTAACTGTTCTTCCGTTATACATACGAGCGACTGAATTGAACAGAAGGTTGAATGGATAGACTAAACAATAATCGTATCTGGGGTTGTATTCGATTATATCTTGATAATGTTCATATAGTTATACTCACCAGGAAACTGTTCTCCAGTTATACATGAGAGCGACTGAACTGAACAGAAGGTTGAATGGATAGACTGCACAATCATCGTATCTGGGTTGTATTTGATTATATCGTGATTATTATCATATAGTATGTCTAACCAGGTAACAGTTCTTCCGTAATACATACGAGCAACCGAATCGAACATAAGGTTGAATGGATAGATTGAACAATCATTGTATCTGGGTTGTCTCCGATTATATCGTTATGCTGTATATTGAGTTACACCTACCATGTAACGGTTCTTTCGTTACACATACGAACGTCTGAATCGAACATAAGGTTGGATGGTTAGACGGAACGATAATTGTAACTGAGTTGTATTCGATTATATCGTGGTGATGTTTATATAGTAAAACTCACCAGGTGACTGTTCTTGCGTTATACATACGAGCGACCCAATCGAACATAAGGTTGGATGGATAGACGGAATGATCATTGTATCTGAGTTGTATTCGATTATATCGTGATGAAGTTCATATGGAAATACTCACCAGGTTACTGTTCTTTCGTTATACATACGAGCAACCGAATCGAACAGAAGGTTGAATGGATAAAATCTGGGTTGTATTTGATTATGATGTTATGCTGTGTATATAGTTATACACACTAGGTGACGGTATTCCCGTTTTACATACAAGCGGCCGAATCGAGCAGAAGGTTGAATTCAGTATAGATTGAACAATCGTCGTATCTGGGTTGTATTCGATTATGTTTATATAGTTATACTCACCAGGTACCTGTTCTTTCGTTATACATACGAGCAACCCAATCGAACATAAGGTTGAATGGATAGATTAAACAATCATTGTATCTGAGTTGTATTCGATTATGTTTATATAGTTATACTCACCAGGTTACTGATCTTTCGTTATACATACGAGCGACTGAATTGAACATAAGGTTGAATGGATAGACTAAACGATAATTGTAACTGAGTTGTATTCGATTATATCGTGGTAATGTTTATATAGTAATACTCACCAGGTGACTGTTCTTGCGTTATACGTACGAGCGACCAAATCGAACAGAAGGTTGGATGGATAGACGGAATGATCATTGTATCTGAGTTGTATTCGATTATATCATGATGAAGTTCATATGGAAATACTCACCAGGTTACTGTTCTTTCGTTATACATACGAGCAACCGAATCGAGCAGAAGGTTGAATTCAGTATAGATTGAACAATCGTCGTATCTGGGTTGTATTCGATTATGTTTATATAGTTATACTCACCAGGTACCAGTTCTTTCGTTATACATACGAGCAACCCAATCGAACATAAGGTTGGATGGATAGATTAAACAATCATCGTATCTGAGTTGTATTCGATTATGTTTATATAGTTATACTCATCAGGTAACTGTTCTTCCGTTATACATACGAGCGACTGAATTGAACAGAAGGTTGAATGTATCGACTAAACAATGATCCTATCTGGGGTTGTATTCGATTATGTCGTGATGATGTTTATATAGTTATACTCACCAGGTAACTGTTCTCCAGTTATACATAAGAGCGGCTGAACTGAACAGAAGGTTGAATGGATAGACAAAACGATAATAGTAACTGAGTTGTATTCGATTATATCGTGGTAATGTTTATATAGTAATACTCACCAGGTGACTGTTCTTGCGTTATACGTACGAGCGACCAAATCGAACAGAAGGTTGGATGGATAGACGGAATGATCATTGTATCTGAGTTGTATTCGATTATATCGTGATGAAGTTCATATGGAAATACTCACCAGGTTACTGTTCTTTCGTTATACATACGAGCAATCGAATCGAACAGAAGTTTGAATGGATAGTATCTGGGTTGTATTTGATTATATCGTGATTATTATCATATAGTATGTCTAACCAGGTAACAGTTCTTTCGTTATACATACGAGCAACCGAATCGAACATAAGGTTGAATGGATAGATTGAACAATCATTGTATCTGGGTTGTCTCCGATTATATCGTTATGCTGTATATTTATTTACACCAACCATGTAACGGTTCTTTCGTTACACATACGAGCGTCTGAATCGAACAGAATGTTGAATGGTTAGACGATACGATAATTGTATCTGAGTTGAATTCGATGATTTCGTGATGATGTTTATATAGCAATACTTACCAGGTAACTGTCCTTCCGTTTTACATACAAGCGACCGAATCGAGCAGAAGGTTAAATGGATAGATTGAACAATCATCGTATCTGAGTTGTATTCGATTATGTTTATATAGTTATACTCACCAGGTACCTGTTCTTTCGTTATACATACGAGCAACCCAATCGAACATAAGGTTGAATGGATAGATTAAACAATCATCGTATCTGAGTTGTATTCGATTATGTTTATATAGTTATACTCACCAGGTAACTGTTCTCCAGTTATACATAAGAGCGGCTGAACTGAACAGAAGGTTGAATGGATACACAAAACGATAATTGTAACTGAGTTGTATTCGATTATATCGTGGTAATGTTTATATAGTAATGCTCACCAGGTGACTGTTCTTGCGATATACGTACGAGCGACCAAATCGAACAGAAGGTTGGATGGATAGACGGAATGATCATTGTATCTGAGTTGTATTCGATTATATCGTGATGAAGTTCATATGGAAATACTCACCAGGTTACTGTTCTTTCGTTATACATACGAGCAACCCAATCGAACATAAGGTTGAATGGATAGATTAAACAATCATCGTATCTGAGTTGTATTCGATTATGTTTATATAGATTGAACAATCATTGTATCTAGGTTGTCTCCGATTATATCGTTATGCTGTATATTTAGTTACACCTACCATGTAACGGTTCTTTCGTTGTACATACGAGCGTCTGTATCGAACATAAGGTTGGATGGTTAGACGGAACGAAAATTGTAACTGAGTTGTATTCGATTATATCGTGGTGATGTTCATATAGTAAAACTCACCAGGTGACTGTTCTTGCGTTATACATACGAGCGACCCAATCGAACATAAGGTTGGATGGATAGACGGAATGATCATTGTATCTGAGTTGTATTCGATTATATCGTGATGACGTTCATATAGAAATACTCACCAGGTTACTGGTCTTTCGTTATACATACGAGCGACCGAAACGATCAGAAAGTTGAATGGATAGACTGAACAATCAATGTATCTGGGTGGTAGTCGATTATATCGCAATTCTGTATATATAGTGATACTTACCAGGTGACGATACTTCCGTGACACATACTAGCGACTGAATCGAACAGAATGTTGAATGGTTAGACGAAACGATAATTGTATCTGAGTTAAATTCGATGATATCGTGATGATGTTTATATAGCAATACTTACCAGGTAACTGTCCTTCCGTTTTACATACAAGCGACCGAATCGAGCAGAAGGTTAAATGGATAGATGAACAATCATCGTATCTGAGTTGTATTCGATTATGTTTATATAGTTATACTCACCAGGTACCTGTTCTTTCGTTATACATACGAGCAACCCAATCGAACATAAGGTTGAATGGATAGATTAAACAATCATCGTATCTGAGTTGTATTCGATTATGTTTATATAGTTATACTCACCAGGTAACTGTTCTTCCGTTATACATACGAGCGACTGAATTGAACAGAAGGTTGAATGTATAGACTAAACAATGATCCTATCTGGGGTTGTATTCGATTATATCGTGATGATGTTTATATAGTTATACTCACCAGGTAACTGTTCTACAGTTATACATAAGAGCGGCTGAACTGAACAGAAGGTTGAATGGATAGACAAAACGATAATTGTAACTGAGTTGTATTCGATTATATCGTGGTAATGTTTATATAGTAATACTCACCAGGTGACTGTTCTTGCGTTATACGTACGAGCGACCAAATCGAACAGAAGGTGGGATGGATAGACGGAATGATCATTGTTTCTGAGTTGTATTCGATTATATCGTGATGAAGTTCATATGGAAATACTCACCAGGTTACTGTTCTTTCGTTATACATACGAGCAACCGAATCGAACAGAAGGTTAAATGGATAGTATATTGGTTGTATTCGATTATGATGTTATGCTGTGTATATAGTTATACACACTAGGTGACGGTATTCCCATTTTACATACGAACGACCGAAACGAACAGAAAGTTGAATGGATAGACTGAACAATCAATGTATCTGGGTGGTATCCGATTATATCGCAATACTGTATATATAGTGATACTTACCAGGTGACGGTACTTCCGTTACACATACTAGCGACTGAAACGAACAGAAGGTTAAATGGTTAGACGAAACGATAATTGTATCTCTGAGTTGTATTCGATGATATCGTGATGATGTTTATACAGCAATACTCACCAGGTCACTGTTCTTCCGTTTTACATACAAGCGGCCGAATCGAGCAGAAGGTTGAATTCAGTATAGATTGAACAATCGTCGTATCTGGGTTGTATTCGATTATGTTTATATAATTATACTCACCAGGTACCTGTTCTTTCGTTATACATACGAGCAACCCAATCGAACATAAGGTTGAATGGATAGAAAACAATCATCGTATCTGAGTTGTATTCGATTATGTTTATATAGTTATACTCACCAGGTAACTGTTCTTCCGTTATACATACGAGCGACTGAATTGAACAGAAGTTTGAATGTATAGACTAAACAATGATCCTATCTGGGGTTGTATTCGATTATATCGTGATGATGTTTATATAGTTATACTCACCAGGTAACTGTTCTCCAGTTATACATAAGAGCGGCTGAACTGAACAGAAGGTTGAATGGATAGACAAAACGATAATTGTAACTGAGTTGTATTCGATTATATCGTGGTAATGTTTATATAGTAATACTCACCAGGTGACTGTTCTTGCGTTATACGTACGAGCGACCAAATCGAACAGAAGGTTGGATGGATAGACGGAATGATCATTGTATCTGAGTTGTATTCGATTATATCGTGATGAAGTTCATATGGAAATACTCACCAGGTCACTGTTCTTTCGTTATACATACGAGCAACCGAATCGAACAGAAGGTTGAATGGATAGTATCTGGGTTGTATTTGATTATATCGTGATTATTATCATATAGTATGTCTAACCAGGTAACAGTTCTTCCGTTATACATACGAGCAACCGAATCGAACATAAGGTTGAATGGATAGATTGAACAATCATTGTATCTGGGTTGTCTCCGATTATATCGTTATGCTGTATATTTAGTTACACCTACCATGTAACGGTTCTTTCGTTACACATACGAGCGTCTGAATCGAACATAAGGTTGGATGGTTAGTCGGAACGATAATTGTAACTGAGTTGTATTCGATTATATCGTGGTGATGTTTATATAGTAAAACTCACCAGGTGACTGTTCTTGCGTTATACATACGATCGACCCAATCGAACATAAGGTTGGATGGATAGACGGAATGATCATTGTATCTGAGTTGTATTCGATTATATCGTGATGACGTTCATATAGAAATACTCACCAGGTTACTGGTCTTTCGTTATACATACGAGCGACCGAAACGAACAGAAAGTTGAATGGATAGACTGAACAATCAATGTATCTGGGTGATAGTCGATTATATCGCAATTCTGTATATATAGTGATACTTACCAGGTGACGGTACTTCCGTTACACATACTAGCGACTGAATCGAACATAAGGTTAAATGGTTAGACGAAACGATAAATGTATCTCTGAGTTGAATTCGATGATATCGTGATGATGTTTATATAGCAATACTTACCAGGTAACTGTCCTTCCGTTTTACATACAAGCGACCGAATCGAGCAGAAGGTTGAATGGATAGATTGAACAATCATCGTATCTGAGTTGTATTCGATTATGTTTATATAGTTATACTCACCAGGTACCTGTTCTTTCGTTATACATACGAGCAACCCAATCGAACATAAGGTTGAATGGATAGATTAAACAATCTACGTATCTGAGTTGTATTCGATTATGTTTATATAGTTATACTCACCAGGTAACTGTTCTCCAGTTATACATAAGAGCGGCTGAACTGAACAGAAGGTTGAATGGATAGACAAAACGATAATTGTAACTGAGTTGTATTCGATTATATCGTGGTAATGTTTATATAGTAATACTCACCAGGTGACTGTTCTTGCGATATACGTACGAGCGACCAAATCGAACAGAAGGTTGGATGGATAAACGGAATGATCATTGTATCTGAGTTGTATTCGATTATATCGTGATGAAGTTCATATGGAAATACTCACCAGGTTACTGTTCTTTCGTTATACATACGAGCAACCGAATCGAACAGAAGGTTGAATGGATAGTATCTGGGTTGTATTCGATTATGATGTTATGCTGTGTATATAGTTATACACACTAGGTGACGGTATTCCCGTTTTACATACGAACGACCGAAACGAACAGAAAGTTGAATGGATAGACTGAACAATCAATGTATCTGGGTGGTATCCGATTATATCGCAATACTGTATATATAGTGATACTTACCAGGTGACGGTACTTCCGTTACACATACTAGCGACTGAATCGAACAGAAGGTTAAATGGTTAGACGAAACGATAATTGTATCTCTGAGTTGTATTCGATGATATCGTGATGATGTTTATATAGCAATACTCACCAGGTAACTGTTCTTCCGTTTTACATACAAGCGGCCGAATCGAGCAGAAGGTTGAATTCAGTATAGATTGAACAATCGTCGTATCTGGGTTGTATTCGATTATATTTATATAGTTATACTCACCAGGTACCTGTTCTTTCGTTATACATACGAGCAACCCAATCGAACGTAAGGTTGAATGGATAGATTAAACAATCATCGTATCTGAGTTGTATTGGATTATGTTTATATAGTTATACTCACCAGGTAACTGTTCTTCCGTTTTACATACAAGCGGCCGAATCGAGCAGAAGGTTGAATTCAGTATAGATTGAACAATCGTCGTATCTGGGTTGTATTCGATTATGTTTATATAGTTATACTCACCAGGTACCAGTTCTTTCGTTATACATACGAGCAACCCAATCGAACATAAGGTTGAATGGATAGATTAAACAATCATCGTATCTGAGTTGTATTCGATTATGTTTATATAGTTATACTCATCAGGTAACTGTTCTTCCGTTATACATACGAGCGACTGAATTGAACAGAAGGTTGAATGTATCGACTGAACAATGATCCTATCTGGGGTTGTATTCGATTATGTCGTGATGATGTTTATATAGTTATACTCACCAGGTAACTGTTCTCCAGTTATACATAAGAGCGGCTGAACTGAACAGAAGGTTGAATGGATACACAAAACGATAATTGTAACTGAGTTGTATTCGATTATATCGTGGTAATGTTTATATAGTAATACTCACCAGGTGACCGTTCTTGCGATATACGTACGAGCGACCAAATCGAACAGATGGTTGGATGGATAGACGGAATGATCATTGTATCTGAGTTGTATTCGATTATATCGTGATGAAGTTCATATGGAAATACTCACCAGGTTACTGTTCTTTCGTTATACATACGAGCAATCGAATCGAACAGAAGTTTGAATGGATAGATTGAACAATCATTGTATCTGAGTTGTATTCGATTATGTTTATATAGATTGAACAATCATCGTATCTGGTTTGTATTCGATTATGTTCATATAGTTATACTCACCAGGTAACTGTTATTCCGTTATACATACGAGCGACTGAATTGAACAGAAGGTTGAATAGATAGACTAAACAATAATCGTATCTGGGGTTGTATTCGATTATATCTTGATAATGTTCATATAGTTATACTCACCAGGAAACTGTTCTCCAGTTATACATAAGAGCGACTGAACTGAACAGAAGGTTGAATGGATAGACTGCACAATCATCGTATCTGGGTTGTATTTGATTATAACGTGATTATTATCATATAGTATGTCTAACCAGGTAACAGTTCTTCCGTTATACATACGAGCAACCGAATCGAACATAAGGTTGAATGGATAGATTGAACAATCATTGTATCTAGGTTGTCTCCGATTATATCGTTATGCTGTATATTTAGTTACACCTACCATGTAACGGTTCTTTCGTTGTACATACGAGCGTCTGTATCGAACATAAGGTTGGATGGTTAGACGGAACGAAAATTGTAACTGAGTTGTATTCGATTATATCGTGGTGATGTTCATATAGTAAAACTCACCAGGTGACTGTTCTTGCGTTATACATACGAGCGACCCAATCGAACATAAGGTTGGATGGATAGACGGAATGATCATTGTATCTGAGTTGTATTCGATTATATCGTGATGACGTTCATATAGAAACACTCACCAGGTTACTGGTCTTTCGTTATACATACGAGCGACCGAAACGAACAGAAAGTTGAATGGATAGACTAAACAATCAATGTATCTGGGTGGTAGTCGATTATATCGCAATTCTGTATATATCGTGATACTTACCAGGTGACGATACTTCCGTTACACATACTAGCGACTGAATCGAACAGAATGTTGAATGGTTAGACGAAACGATAATTGTATCTGAGTTGAATTCGATGATATCGTGATGATGTTTATATAGCAATACTTACCAGGTAACTGTCCTTCCGTTTTACATACAAGCGACCGAATCGAGCAGAAGGTTAAATGGATAGATTGAACAATCATCGTATCTGAGTTTTATTCGATTATGTTTATATAGTTATACTCACCAGGTACCTGTTCTTTCGTTATACATATGAGCAACCCAATCGAACATAAGGTTGAATGGATAGATTAAACAATTATCGTATCTGAGTTGTATTCGATTATGTTTATATAGTTATACTCACCAGGTAACTGTTCTTCCGTTATACATACGAGCGACTGAATTGAACAGAAGGTTGAATGTATAGACTAAACAATGATCCTCTCTGGGGTTGTATTCGATTATATCGTGATGATGTTTATATAGTTATACTCACCAGGTGACTGTTCTTGCGATATACGTACGAGCGACCAAATCGAACAGAAGGTTGGATGGATAGACGGAATGATCATTGTATCTGAGTTGTATTCGATTATATCGTGATGAAGTTCATATGGAAATACTCACCAGATTACTGTTCTTTCGTTATACATACGAGCAACCGAATCGAACAGAAGGTTGAATGGATAGTATCTGGGTTGTATTCGATTATGATGTTATGCTGTGTATATAGTTATACACACTAGGTGACGGTATTCCCGTTTTACATACGAACGACCGAAACGAACAGAAAGTTGAATGGATTGACTGAACAATCAATGTATCTGGGTGGTATCCGATTATATCGCAATACTGTATATATAGTGATACTTACCAGGTGACGGTACTTCCGTTACACATACTAGCGACTGAATCGAACAGAAGGTTAAATGGTTAGACGAAACGATAATTGTATTTCTGAGTTGTATTCGATGATATCGTGATGATGTTTATATAGCAATACTCACCAGGTAACTGTTCTTCCGTTTTACATACAAGCGGCCGAATCGAGCAGAAGGTTGAATTCAGTATAGATTGAACAATCGTCGTATCTGGGTTGTATTCGATTATGTTTATATAGTTATACTCACCAGGTACCTTTTCTTTGTTTATACATACGAGCAACCCAATCGAACATAAGGTTGAATGGATAGATTAAACAATCATCGTATCTGAGTTGTATTCGATTATATCGTGATGATGTTTATATAGTTATACTCACCAGGTAACTGTTCTCCAGTTATACATGAGAGCGGCTGAACTGAACAGAAGGTTGAATGGATAGACAAAACGATAATTGTAACTGAGTTGTATTCGATTATATCGTGGTAATGTTTATATAGTAATACTCACCAGGTGAGACTGTTCTTGCGTTATACGTACGAGCGACCAAATCGAACAGAAGGTTGGATGGATAGACGGAATGATCATTGTATCTGAGTTGTATTCGATTATATCGTGATGAAGTTCATATGGAAATACTCACCAGGTTACTGTTCTTTCGTTATACATACGAGCAACCGAATCGAACAGAAGTTTGAATGGATAGTATCTGGGTTGTATTCGATTATATCGTGATTATAATCATATAGTATGTCTAACCAGGTAACAGTTCTTCCGTTATACATACGAGCAACCGAATCGAACATAAGGTTGAATGGATAGATTGAACAATCATTGTATCTGGGTTGTCTCCGATTATATCGTTATGCTGTATATTTAGTTACACCTACCATGTAACGGTTCTTTCGTTACACGTTTCGTTATACATACGAGCGACCGAAACGAACAGAAAGTTGAATGGATAGACTAAACAATCAATGTATCTGGGTGGTAGTCGATTATATCGCAATTCTGTATATATCGTGATACTTACCAGGTGACGATACTTCCGTTACACATACTAGCGACTGAATCGAACAGAATGTTGAATGGTTAGACGAAACGATAATTGTATCTGAGTTGAATTCGATGATATCGTGATGATGTTTATATAGCAATACTTACCAGGTAACTGTCCTTCCGTTTTACATACAAGCGACCAAATCGAGCAGAAGGTTAAATGGATAGATTGAACAATCATCGTATCTGAGTTTTATTCGATTATGTTTATATAGTTATACTCACCAGGTACCTGTTCTTTCGTTATACATATGAGCAACCCAATCGAACATAAGGTTGAATGGATAGATTAAACAATTATCGTATCTGAGTTGTATTCGATTATGTTTATATAGTTATACTCACCAGGTAACTGTTCTTCCGTTATACATACGAGCGACTGAATTGAACAGAAGGTTGAATGTATAGACTAAACAATGATCCTCTCTGGGGTTGTATTCGATTATATCGTGATGATGTTTATATAGTTATACTCACCAGGTGACTGTTCTTGCGATATACGTACGAGCGACCAAATCGAACAGAAGGTTGGATGGATAGACGGAATGATCATTGTATCTGAGTTGTATTCGATTATATCGTGATGAAGTTCATATGGAAATACTCACCAGATTACTGTTCTTTCGTTATACATACGAGCAACCGAATCGAACAGAAGGTTGAATGGATAGTATCTGGGTTGTATTCGATTATGATGTTATGCTGTGTATATAGTTATACACACTAGGTGACGGTATTCCCGTTTTACATACGAACGACCGAAACGAACAGAAAGTTGAATGGATTGACTGAACAATCAATGTATCTGGGTGGTATCCGATTATATCGCAATACTGTATATATAGTGATACTTACCAGGTGACGGTACTTCCGTTACACATACTAGCGACTGAATCGAACAGAAGGTTAAATGGTTAGACGAAACGATAATTGTATTTCTGAGTTGTATTCGATGATATCGTGATGATGTTTATATAGCAATACTCACCAGGTAACTGTTCTTCCGTTTTACATACAAGCGGCCGAATCGAGCAGAAGGTTGAATTCAGTATAGATTGAACAATCGTCGTATCTGGGTTGTATTCGATTATGTTTATATAGTTATACTCACCAGGTACCTTTTCTTTGTTTATACATACGAGCAACCCAATCGAACATAAGGTTGAATGGATAGATTAAACAATCATCGTATCTGAGTTGTATTCGATTATATCGTGATGATGTTTATATAGTTATACTCACCAGGTAACTGTTCTCCAGTTATACATGAGAGCGGCTGAACTGAACAGAAGGTTGAATGGATAGACAAAACGATAATTGTAACTGAGTTGTATTCGATTATATCGTGGTAATGTTTATATAGTAATACTCACCAGGTGAGACTGTTCTTGCGTTATACGTACGAGCGACCAAATCGAACAGAAGGTTGGATGGATAGACGGAATGATCATTGTATCTGAGTTGTATTCGATTATATCGTGATGAAGTTCATATGGAAATACTCACCAGGTTACTGTTCTTTCGTTATACATACGAGCAACCGAATCGAACAGAAGTTTGAATGGATAGTATCTGGGTTGTATTCGATTATATCGTGATTATAATCATATAGTATGTCTAACCAGGTAACAGTTCTTCCGTTATACATACGAGCAACCGAATCGAACATAAGGTTGAATGGATAGATTGAACAATCATTGTATCTGGGTTGTCTCCGATTATATCGTTATGCTGTATATTTAGTTACACCTACCATGTAACGGTTCTTTCGTTACACAAACGAGCGTCTGAATCGAACATAAGGTTGGATGGTTAGACGGAACGATAATTGTAACTGAGTTGTATTCGATTATATCGTGGTGATGTTTATATAGTAAAACTCACCAGGTGACTGTTCTTGCGTTATACATACGAGCGACCCAATCGAACATAAGGTTGGATGGATAGACGGAATGATCATTGTATCTGAGTTGTATTCGATTATATCGTGATGACGTTCATATAGAAATACTCACCAGGTTACTGGTCTTTCGTTATACATACGAGCGACCGAAACGAACAGAAAGTTGAATGGATAGACTGAACAATCAATGTATCTGGGTGGTAGTCGATTATATCGCAATTCTGTATATATAGTGATACTTACCAGGTGACGATTCTTCCGTTACACATACTAGCGACTGAATCGAACAGAATGTTGAATGGTTAGACGAAACGATAATTGTATCTGAGTTGAATTCGATGATATCGTGATGATGTTTATATAGCAATACTTACCAGGTAACTGTCCTTCCGTTTTACATACAAGCGACCGAATCGAGCAGAAGGTTGAATGGATAGATTGAACAATCATCGTATCTGAGTTGTATTCGATTATGTTTATATAGTTATACTCACCAGGTACCTGTTCTTTCGTTATACATACGAGCAACCCAATCGAACATAAGGTTGAATGGATAGATTAAACAATCATCGTATCTGAGTTGTATTCGATTATGTTTATATAGTTATACTCACCAGGTGACTGTTCTTGCGATATACGTACGAGCGACCAAATCGAACAGAAGGTTGGATGGATAGACGGAATGATCATTGTATCTGAGTTGTATTCGATTATATCGTGATGAAGTTCATATGGAAATACTCACCAGGTTACTGTTCTTTCGTTATACATACGAGCAACCGAATCGAACAGAAGGTTGAATGGATAGTATCTGGGTTGTATTCGATTATGATGTTATGCTGTGTATATAGTTATACACACTAGGTGACGGTATTCCCGTTTTACTTACGAACGACTGAAACGAACAGAAAGTTGAATGGATAGACTGAATAATCAATGTATCTGGGTGGTATCCGATTATATCGCAATACTGTATATATAGTGATACTAACCAGGTAACGGTACTTCCGTTACACATACTAGCGACTGAATCGAACAGAAGGTTAAATGGTTAGACGAAACGATAATTGTATTTCTGAGTTGTATTCGATGATATCGTGATGATGTTTATATAGCAATACTCACCAGGTAACTGTTCTTCCGTTTTACATACAAGCGGCCGAATCGAGCAGAAGGTTGAATTCAGTATAGATTGAACAATCGTCGTATCTGGGTTGTATTCGATTATGTTTATATAGTTATACTCACCAGGTACCTGTTCTTTCGTTATACATACGAGCAACCCAATCGAACATAAGGTTGAATGGATAGATTAAACAATCATCGTATCTGAGTTGTATTCGATTATGTTTATATAGTTATACTCACCAGGTAACTGTTCTTCCGTTATACATACGAGCGACTGAATTGAACAGAAGGTTGAATGTATAGACTAAACAATGATCCTATCTGGGGTTGTATTCGATTATATCGTGATGATGTTTATATAGTTATACTCACCAGGTAACTGTTCTCCAGTTATACATAAGAGCGGCTGAACTGAACAGAAGGTTGAATGGATAGACAAAACGATAATTGTAACTGAGTTGTATTCGATTATATCGTGGTAATGTTTATATAGTAATACTCACCAGGTGACTGTTCTTGCGTTATACGTACGAGCGACCAAATCGAACAGACGGTTGGATGGATAGACGGAATGATCATTGTATCTGAGTTGTATTCGATTATATCGTGATGAAGTTCATATGGAAATACTCACCAGGTTACTGTTCTTTCGTTATACATACGAGCAACCGAATCGAACAGAAGTTTGAATGGATAGTATCTGGGTTGAATTTGATTATATCGTGATTATTATCATATAGTATGTCTAACCAGGTAACAGTTCTTCCGTTATACATACGAGCAACCGAATCGAACATAAGGTTGAATGGATAGATTGAACAATCATTGTATCTGAGTTGTCTCCGATTATATCGTTATGCTGTATATTTAGTTACACCTACCATGTAACGGTTCTTTCGTTACACATACGAGCGTCTGAATCGAACATAAGGTTGGATGGTTAGACGGAACGATAATTGTAACTGAGTTGTATTCGATTATATCGTGGTGATGTTTATATAGTAAAACTCACCAGGTGACTGTTCTTGCGTTATACATACGAGCGACCCAATCGAACATAAGGTTGGATGGATAGACGGAATGATCATTGTATCTGAGTTGTATTCGATTATATCGTGATGACGTTCATATAGAAATACTCACCAGGTTACTGGTCTTTCGTTATACATACAAGCGACCGAAACGAACAGAAATTTGAATGGATAGACTGAACAATCAATGTATCTGGGTGGTAGTCGATTATATCGCAATTCTGTATATATAGTGATACTTACCAGGTGACGATACTTCCGTTACACATACTAGCGACTGAATCGAACAGAATGTTGAATGGTTAGACGAAACGATAATTGAATCTGATTTGAATTCGATGATATCGTGATGATGTTTATATAGCAATACTTACCAGGTAACTGTCCTTCCGTTTTATATACGAGCAACCCAATCGAACATAAGGTTGAATGGATAGATTAAACAATAATCGTATCTGAGTTGTATTCGATTATGTTTATATAGTTATACTCACCAGGTAACTGTTCTTCCGTTATACATACGAGCGACTGAATTGAACAGAAGGTTGAATGTATGGACTAAACAATGATCCTATCTGGGGTTGTATTCGATTATATCGTGATGATGTTTATATAGTTATACTCTCCAGGTAACTGTTCTCCAGTTATAAATAAGAGCGGCTGAACTGAACAGAAGGTTGAATGGATAGACAAAACGATAATTGTAACTGAGTTGTATTTGATTATATCGTGGTAATGTTTATATAGTAATACTCACCAGGTGACTGTTCTTGCGTTATACGTACGAGCGACCAAATCGAACAGAAGGTTGGATGGATAGACGGAATGATCATTGTATCTGAGTTGTATTCGATTATATCGTGATGAAGTTCATATGGAAATACTCACCAGGTTACTGTTCTTTCGTTATACATACGAGCAACCAAATCGAACAGAAGGTTGAATGGATAGTATCTGGGTTGTATTCGATTATGATGTTATGCTGTGTATATAGTTATACACACTAGGTGACGGTATTCCCGTTTTACATACGAACGACCGAAACGAACAGAAAGTTGAATGGATAGACTGAACAATCAATGTATCTGGGTGGTATCCGATTATATCGCAATACTGTATATATAGTGATACTTACCAGGTGACGGTACTTCCGTTACACATACTAGCGACTGAATCGAACAGAAGGTTAAATGGTTAGACGAAACGAAAATTGTATCTCTGAGTTGTATTCGATGATATCGTGATGATGTTTATATAGCAATACTCACCAGGTAACTGTTCTTCCGTTTTACATACGAGCAACCCAATCGAACATAAGGTTGAATGGATAGATTAAACATTCATCGTATCTGAGTTGTATTCGATTATGTTTATATAGTTATACTCACCAGGTAACTGTTTTTCCGTTATACATACGAGCGACTGAATCAAACAGAAGGTTGAATGGTTAGACGAAACGATAATTGTATCTGAGTTGTATTCGATGATATCGTGATGATGTTTATATAGCAATACTCACCAGGTAACTGTTCTTCCGTTTTTCATAAGAACGACTGAATTGAACAGAAGGTTGAATGGATAGACTAAACAATAATCGTATCTGGGGTTGTATTCGAGTATATCGTGATGATTATCATATCGTATGTCTAACCAGGTAACAGTTCTTTCGTTAAACATACGAGCAACCGAATCGAACATAAGGTTGGATGGATAGATTGAACAATCATTGTATCTGGGTTGTCTCCGATTATATCGTTATGCTGTATATTTAGTTACACCTACCATGTAACGGTTCTTTCGTCACACATACAAGCGTCTGAATCGAACATAAGGTTGGATGGTTAGACGGAACGATAATTGTAACTGAGTTGTATTCGATTATATCGTGGTGATGTTTATATAGTAATACTCACCAGGTGACTGTTTTTGCGTTATACATACGAGCGACCCAATCGAACAGAAGGTTGGATGGATAGACGAAATGATCATTGTATCTGAGTTGTATTCGATTATATCGTGATGACGTTCATATAGAAATACTCACCAGGTTACTGTTCTTTCGTTATACATACGAGCAACCGAATCGAACAGAAGGTTGAATGGATAGTATCTGGGTTGTATTCGATTATGATGTTATGCTGTGTATATATTTATACACACTAGGTGACGGTATTCCCGTTTCACATACGAGCGACCGAAACGAACAGAAAGTTGAATGGATGGACTGATCAATCAATGTATCTGGGTGGTATCCGATTATATCGCAATACTAGAATAGAATAGAATAGAATAGAATAGAATAGAATAGAATAGAATAGAATAGAATAGAATAGAATAGAATAGAATAGAACTTTATTTTATTTAGCATCTATAGCTATTACATAACAATACATGAATGTTACATTTGATCACACATAAACAATATAATCTATACATTAAAATACAATTTTCTTAACCTTGTTTTAAAAGTATTGACATTTTCTGATGTCTTAACTAACAGAGGCAGATCATTATATATTCTCAAACCTTCAATGAAGAGGGTTTTTTCCAAAGCATTTGAGTTGAAACCTTGTATGTAGAACTGATCATTGAACCTTAAATCATAACTAACCATATCTGCCCTTCTGATTATATATTCTTGTAAGTGAGAAGGAGCTTGCTTATTAACAATTTTAAAAATTAATACTAAAGAAGACTCAACAATCAGTTGGGAGACATTTAGAAATTTCAAGGTCATTAGCATATCATTTATTGCAGTTAATCTGCTACACCGTAGTAGAATTCGCAGTGCTTTATTCTGAAGTAGCTGCAAACGATGTATTTGTGCAGATGAACAGGAGAGAAGTATGGACATGCAGTAATTAAAGTGTGGAAATATAATAGTGTTATAGACAATTTTTCTACACCATGGGGAAAGGTTTGTACAAATTCTATAAAAGTGACCGACCTTTTTGCCTATTTTTTTACATAAATAATCAATATGCCCTGAGAAATTGAGTTGAGGGTCAAAAAGAATGCCAAGATACCTTATCTCATTAACATACACTATTACCGAATTTTCAATTGTTAGCACAAAATTCTCTTGATTGAACCTAGTACAGTTGATTTTGCTACCTAACACTTTGTTTTTTGAGCATTTATTTTAAGTTTATTGGCCCTGAGCCAATTATTCAAAATGTCTAACTCATTATTCATGGATTCAACCATATTGTTATAATTTTTCCCAGATATGGAAATTAAAGTGTCATCAGCGAACAGATTAATAAATGAATTCTGTAGGTAAAGATGTAAATCATTTATATATAGTATAAACAATAATGGTCCAAGGACACTTCCCTGAGGAACCCCGTAGGTACTACCTATTTCATTAGAATAACTACCATAAATTTTTGTTTTTTGTTGCCTATTTGTAAGATAATTTGTTAGCCATTTGAGTACTATGCCTTTTATTCCGTATGCCTCACACTTCAATAACAATTTTGTCCTATCTATTGTTTCGAACGCTCTTTTCAAGTCTACAAATACACTAATGACAACTTTGCCATCATCAATGTCTTTTTTCCACTTGTTACACACCAATTGGCAGGCTGACTCCGTAGAATGATTATGCCTGAACCCAGATTGACAAGCAAACAACAAATTATTTTCGTTTAGATATTTCACTAATTGCTCATGCACTAATATTTCGATTATTTTGTCAATTACTGGGAGTAAATTTATGGGTCTCAGCTCTTCGGGTTTACTAGGTTTATTTATCTTTGGTACAGGTATTATTGTACTGCACTTCAAGACTGCTGGCAAAACACCAGTTTGCAAACACGTATTTATGATATACAGTAGAGGATACCCCACCACCGGAAATAAATTTTTCAATAATGACACTGTAAGCACATCATCACCCGTTGATTTATTTTTCAAGTTATTTACTATTCTTTGTAATTTATTGAGGGAAACAACAGGAAACGTGTTAATATTAGAATTAACATCAACTTTCATTTCCCCGAAATTTGTAGGATCTGGTATGCTTTCAGAAATTTCTTTTATACTATCAAAATAAAACTTATTTAATTCTTCCTTGACACTTCCTGCACCTAGGTCCAACGAGTTGAAGTCGAAGTTAGTGTTTTTATTATTTAATATTTGTTTTAGTGTATGCCACATTTTCTTACTATCATTTTTACATTCATCAATAGTTCTTTCGTAAAATTCCTTTTCTTTAGCTCTAATTAAAGATACAACTTGATTTCTTTTCTTTTTATACTTTGCGAAATCTAATGGATTATTTGTATAGCGAAACGTTTTGTAACACTTATCTCTCTCTTTCTGTAAACTTCGGACTTCATTGTCAATCCACCCACTTGAGTTAAAAAACTTTTTTAACTCTTTTGGCGCTACTTTATCTAAACTAGATTCAATATTGGTTATGAAGTTATTATATAAGACGTCAACATCAGTGGAAGTATAATCCCAATTTTTTTGAATCAAATCTATACCAATGTTGTCCATTTTCTCCTTCGAGATGAATCTCGAGTAGATCATCTTACTGCTCTTTTTTGGACAAACATTAATTGCGGTTCCTATAATGTCATGATCTGTGAAACTTGGAAATTCACGTTTAACTTCTTGAAATTTGTTATTGGTAATAATCAAGTCCAGTAATGTACTTGAATCACGAGTGACTCTAGTTGGTTGTTTAACAATTTGTCGAAATCCAGATGATTGTACTATGTCCATGAGCCTTATTGCGCTTGGATTTACAGATGAAAGGTCAATATTAAAATCACCCATTATTATAACGTCATAAGTACCCAAAATATTATGTTCGAGAAGTCCATGAAAACAATCTAAAAAAGTCGATTTACAGCCATTGGGTGATCTGTACACACCGCCTATCATGACATGTTGATGTCCCATAGTAACCTTAAGTAACATATACCAATACTCTTTAGAAACACTAACTTTTTTTAGTTCTTCATATTTGATATGACTTCTTATATAGCACATTACTCCTCCAGTATGCCTACTATCGGAAAAAGTTATTGAACAGTTATAATCCTTTATATGGTATTCAGATTCTGCAATATCAACTGTCACATGGGTTTCTGTTACTACTACAATAACTGGTTTAACATCCAGTAATAACTGTCTCAATTGAATAAAATTTGTTGTTAAGCCCTGTATATTTATACATAATACTTGATCATTTGAAATAGCCTGTGATTGCTATTGGTAACTAATCCTTTCTTTATTTTTTGAAACCTGCCTTAAATAACTCTCACACTTTGAATCGAATACATGGTGATTGTAATTAATATTTTTCAGCTTTAGAGTATCAACAGCGTACTTACAGCTTGTACATTCATATGCAGTGCATTTACATTCTTCTTTCCTATGATTTTTGTTGCAATAAGGACAAACTATATTCGAGTTACATTTATCTGCACGATGTCCATACTTCCAACAGTTGAAACATCTCAAAACACTAACAAACTCAAAGAATTTATAGCTTGACCACCCTATGAATATTCTGTCCTTATTTTTAGCCAAATACCCGTATTGTGTACTTGACATTTCGATTATTACATTCCATCTATTATTTTTCATTGACTTGAACTTATGGACAAAACTCATGTCATTTCCCAAGCCCTCAGGAAAATTTTGACTTGCTAACTGAGAAATGAAATGTGTACCATCCACAACGTCTTCCTCGCATACATTAATTATTTTAACTCTTGGTTTGAGTGAACTGCCCATTTTTATTTCGTATCCCTGGCCTAATACATCCTCTGCTTTGGTTTTCAGTTTTTCTAGTGATTGTCTACTATCGCAATGAATCACTAAAGATCCTTGGGCAGACGATTTCATTTTCGTTATTGATACAGCAAGATCTCCTGGGCTTACTTTTTCGATTAACTCCTTTTTTGTTGCATTGCTATCTTGAGACCCACTTTTTGGTGTAACAATTAATGGCTCGACTTTGTTTTTATGTCCAACAACTTCAGACCAAAGAGGCCTGTTTTTCACAGCATTCTGCGCTTCAAACAATTCAATTAGCTTGTTCGTCTTCTCCAGAATCTCAATCGTTTTGTCTCCATCTTTTTTTTGCAAGTTTTTCAACTTTTCATTAACAACTGACACACAATCATCACAAAACCACTTTAAATTATTAACATCTTGTATATACTTTGACAACTGGTCCTTGACTCGTACACATTGTAAGTGAAAACGTTTTTCACACAGATCACATTGGATATGCTTTGAATTTACAATAAAATTATCAGAGCAGTGAGTACACACGTGTGTACCCAACGACATCCTGACAACGATTTGATTGAATGCTGTATATATAGTGATTGAATACTGTATATATAGTGATACTTACCAGGTGACGATACTTCCGTTACACATACTAGCGACTGAATCGAACAGAATGTTGAATGGTTAGACGAAACGATAATTGTATCTGATTTGAATTCGATGATATCGTGATGATGTTTATATAGCAATACTTACCAGGTAACTGTCCTTCCGTTTTACATACGAGCAACCCAATCGAACATAAGGTTGAATGGATAGATTAAACAATCATCGTATCTGAGTTGTATTCGATTATGTTTATATAGTTATACTCACCAGGTAACTGTTCTTCCGTTATACATACGAGCGACTGAATTGAACAGAAGGTTGAATGTATAGACTAAACAATGATCCTATCTGGGGTTGTATTCGATTATATCGTGATGATGTTTATATAGTTATACTCTCCAGGTAACTGTTCTCCAGTTATAAATAAGAGCGGCTGAACTGAACAGAAGGTTGAATGGATAGACAAAACGATAATTGTAACTGAGTTGTATTCGATTATATCGTGGTAATGTTTTTATAGTAATACTCACCAGGTGACTGTTCTTGCGTTATACGTACGAGCGACCAAATCGAACAGAAGGTTGGATGGATAGACGGAATGATCATTGTATCTGAGTTGTATTCGATTATATCGTGATGAAGTTCATATGGAAATACTCACCAGGTTACTGTTCTTTCGTTATACATACGAGCAACCAAATCGAACAGAAGGTTGAATGGATAGTATCTGGGTTGTATTCGATTATGATGTTATGCTGTGTATATAGTTATACACACTAGGTAACGGTATTCCCGTTTTACATACGAACGACCGAAACGAACAGAAAGTTGAATGGATAGACTGAACAATCAATGTATCTGGGTGGTATCCGATTATATCGCAATACTGTATAAATAGTGATACTTACCAGGTGACGGTACTTCCGTTACACATACTAGCGACTGAATCGAACAGAAGGTTAAATGGTTAGACGAAACGATAATTGTATCTCTGAGCAGAAGGTTGAATTCAGTATAGATTGAACAATCATCGTATCTGGGTTGTATTCGATTATGTTTATATAGTTATACTCACCAGGTAACTTTTCTTCCGTTATACATACGAGCAACCAAATCGAACAGAAGGTTGAATGGATAGTATCTGGGTTGTATTCGATTATGATGTTATGCTGTGTATATAGTTATACACTTTAGGTGACGGTATTCCCGTTTTACATACGAGCGACCGAAACGAACAGAAAGTTGAATGGATAGACTGAACAATCAATGTATCTGGGTGGTATCCGATTATATCGCAATACTGTATATATAGTGATACTAACCAGGTGACGGTACTTCCGTTACACATACTAGCGACTGAATCGAACAGAAGGTTAAATGGTTAGACGAAACGATAATTGTATCTGAGTTGTATTCGATGATATCGTGATGTTTATATAGCAATAGTCACCAGGTAACTGTTCTTTCGTTTTACATAAAAGCGACCGAATCGAGCAGGAGGTTGAATGGATAGATTGAAAATTCATCGTATCTGGGTTGTATTCGATTATGTTCATATAGTTATACTCACCAGGTAACTGTTATACATAAGAACGACTGAATTGAACATAAGGTTGAATGGATAGATTGAACAATCATTGTATCTGGGTTGTCTCCGATTATATCGTTATGCTGTATATTTAGTTACACCTACCATGTGACGGTTCTTCAGTTACACATACGAGCGTCTGAATCGAACATAAGGTTGGATGGTTAGACGGAACGATAATTGTAACTGAGTTGTATTCGATTATATCGTGATGACGTTCATATAGAAATACTCACCAGGTTACTGTTCTTTCGTTATACATACGAGCAACCGAATCGAACAGAAGGTTGAATGGATAGTATCTGGGTTGTATTCGATTATGATGTTATGCTGTGTATATATTTATACACACTAGGTGACGGTATTCCCGTTTCACATACGAGCGACCGAAACGAACAGAAAGTTGAATGGATAGACTGAACAATCAATGTATCTGGGTGGTAGTCGATTATATCGCAATTCTGTATATATAGTGATACTTACCAGGTGACGATACTTCCGTTACACATACTAGCGACTGAATCGAACAGAATGTTGAATGGTTAGACGGAACGATAATTGTATCTGAGTTGAATTCGATGATATCGTGATAATGTTTATTTAGCAATACTCACCAGGTAACTGTCCTTCCGTTTTTCATACAAGCGACCGAATCGAGCAGAAGGTTAAATGGATAGATTGAACAATCATCGTATCTGAGTTGTATTCGATTATGTTTATATAGTTATACTCACCAGGTACCTGTTCTTCCGTTATACATACGAGCAACCCAATCGAACATAAGGTTGAATGGATAGATTAAACAATCATCGTATCTGAGTTGTATTCGATTATGTTTATATAGTTATACTCACCAGGTAACTGTTCTTCCGTTATACATACGAGCGACTGAATTGAACAGAAGGTTGAATGGATAGACTGAACAATGATCCTATCTGGAGTTGTATTCGATTATATCGTGATGATGTTTATGTAGTTATACTCACCAGGTAACTGTTCTCCAGTTATACATAAGAGCGGCTGAACTGAACAGAAGGTTGAATGGATAGACGGAACGATAATTGTAACTGAGTTGTATTCGATTATATCGTGGTAATGTTTATATAGTATAACTCACCAGGTGACTGTTCTTGCGTTATACGTACGAGCGAATAAATCGAACAGAAGGTTGGATGGATAGACGGAATGATCATTGTATCTGAGTTGTATTCGATTATATCGTGATGAAGTTCATATGGAAATACTCAACAGGTAACTGTTCTTTCGTTATACATACGAGCAACCGAATCGAACAGAAGGTTTAATGGATAGTATCTGGGTTGTATTCGATTATGATGTTATGCTGTGTATATAGTTATACACACTAGGTGACGGTATTCCCGTTTTACATACGAGCGACCGAAACGAACAGGAAGTTGAATGGATAGACTGAACAATCAATGTATCTGGTTTTCCGATTATATCGCAATACTGTATATATAGTGATACTTACCAGGTGAAGGTACTTCCGTTACATATACTAGCGACTGAATCGAACAGAAGGTCAAATGGTTAGACGAAGCGACAATTGTATCTGAGTTGTATTCGATGATATCGTGATGATGTTTATATAGCAATACTCACCAGGTAACTGTTCTTTCGTTTTACATAAAAGCGACCAAATCGAGCAGGAGGTTGAATGGATAGATTGAAAATTCATCGTATCTGGGGTTGTATTCGAGTATATCGTGATGATTATCATATAGTATGTCTAACAAGGTAACAGTTCTTCCGTTTAACATACGAGCAATCGAATCGAACATAAGGTTGGATGGATAGATTGAACAATCATTGTATCTGGGTTGTCTCCGATTATATCGTTATGCTGTATATTTAGTTACACCTACCATGTAACGGTTCTTTCGTTACACATACGAGCGTCTGAATCGAGCATAAGGTTGGATGGTTAGACGGAACGATAATTGTAACTAAGTTGTATTCGATTATATCGTGGTGATGTTTATATAGTTATACTCACCAGGTGACTGTTCTTGCGTTATACATACGAGCGACCCAATCGAACAAAAGGTTGGATGGATAGACGGAAAGATCATTGTATCTGAGTTGTATTCGATTATATCGTGATGACGTTTATATAGAAATACTCACCAGGTTACTGTTCTTTCGTTATAAATATAAGCAACCGAATCGAACAGAAGGTTGAATGGGTAGTATCTTAGTTGTATTCGATGATATCGTGATGATGTTTATATAGCAATACTCACCAGGTAACTGTTCTTTCGTTTTACATAAAAGCGACCGAATCGAGCAGGAGGTTGAATGTATAGATTGAAAATTCTTCGTATCTGGGTTGTATTCGATTATGTTCATATAGTTATACTCACCAGGTAACTGTTCTTCCGTTATACATATGAACGACTGAATTGAACATAAGGTTGAATGGATAGACTAAACAATAATCGTATCTGTGGTTGTATTCGAGTATATCGTGATGATTATCATATAGTATGTCTCACAAGGTAACAGTTCTTCCGTTAAACATACGAGCAACCGAATCGAACATAAGGTTGGATGGATAGATTGAACAATCATTGTATCTGGGTTGTCTCCGATTATATCGTTATGTTGTATGTTTAGTTACACCTACCATGTAAAGGGTTTTCCGTTACACATACGAGCGTCTGAATCGAACATAAGGTTGTATGGTTAGACGGAACGATAATTTCAACTAAGTTGTATTCGATTATATCGTGGTGATGTTTATATGGTAATACTCACCAGGTGACTGTTCTTGCGTTATACATACGAGCGACCCAATCGAACAAAAGGTTGGATGGATAGACGGAAAGATCATTGTATCTGAGTTGTATTCAATTATATCGTGATGAAGTTCATATAGAAATACTCACCAGGTTACTGTTCTTTCGTTATACATATGAGCAACCGAATCGAACAGAAGGTTGAATGGATAGTATCTGGGTTGTATTTGATTATATCGTGATTATTATCATATAGTATGTCCAACCAGGTAACAGTTCTTTCGTTATACATACGAGCAACCGAATCGAACATAAGGTTGAATAGATAGATTGAACAATCATTGTATCTGGGTTGTCTCCGATCATATCGTTATGCTGTATATTTAGTTACACCTACCATGTAACGGTTCTTTCGTTACACATACGAACGACTGAATCGAACATTAGGTTGGATGGTTAGAAGGAACGATAATTGTAACTGAGTTGTATTCGATTATATCGTGGTGATGTTTATATAGTAAAACTCACCAGGTGACTGTTCTTGCGTTATACATACGAGCGACCCAATCGATTTTAAGGTTGGATGGATAGACGGAATGATCATTGTATCTGAGTTGTATTCGATTATATCGTGATGACGTTCATATAGAAATACTCACCAGGTTACTGTTCTTTCGTTATACATACGAGCGACCGAAACGAACAGAAAGTTGAATGGATAGACTGAACAATCAATGTATCTGAGTGGTAGTCGATTATATCGCAATTCTGTATATATAGTGATACTTACCAGGTGACGATACTTCCGTTACACATACTAGCGACTGAATCGAACAGAATGTTGAATGGTTAGACGAAACGATAATTGTATCTGAGTTGAATTCGATGATATCGTGATGATGTTTATATAGCAATACTCACCAGGTAACTGTCCTTCCGTTTTACATACAAGCGACCGAATCGAGCAGAAGGTTAAATGGATAGATTGAACAATCATCGTATCTGAGTTGTATTTGATTATGTTTATATAGTTATACTCACCAGGTACCTGTTCTTCCGTTATACATTCGAGCAACCCAATCGAACATAAGGTTGAATGGATAGATTAAACAATCATCGTATCTGAGTTGTATTCGATTATGTTTATATAGTTATACTCACCAGGTAACTGTTCTTCCGTTATACATACGAGCGACTGAATTGAACAGAAGGTTGAATGGATAGACTAAACAATGATCCTATCTGGAGATGTATTCGATTATATCGTGATGATGTTTATATAGTTATAAACTTACGTTACACATACTAGCGACTGAATCGAACAGAATGTTGAATGGTTAGACGAAACGATAATTGTATCTGAGTTGAATTCGATGATATCGTGATAATGTTTATATAGCAATACTCACCAGGTAACTGTCCTTCCGTTTTACATACAAGCGACCGAATCGAGCAGAAGGTTAAATGGATAGATTGAACAATCATCGTATCTGAGTTGTATTCGATTATGTTTATATAGTTATACTCACCAGGTACCTGTTCTTCCGTTATACATACGAGCAACCCAATCGAACATAAGGTTGAATGGATAGATTAAACAATCATCGTATCTGAGTTGTATTCGATTATGTTTATATAGTTATACTCACCAGGTAACTGTTTTTCCGTTATACATACGAGCGACTAAATTGAACAGAAGGTTGAATGGATAGACTAAACAATGATCCTATCTGGAGTTGTATTCGATTATATCGTGATGATGTTTATATAGTTATACTCACCAGGTAACTGTTCTCCAGTTATACATAAGAGCGGCTGAACTGAACAGAAGGTTGAATGGATAGACGGAACGATAATTGTAACTGAGTTGTATTCGATTATATCGTGGTAATGTTTATATAGTAATACTCACCAGGTGACTGTTCTTGCGTTATACGTACGAGCGAATAAATCGAACAGAAGGTATAGTGATACTTACCAGGTGACGATACTTCCGTTACACATACTAGCGACTGAATCGAACAGAATGTTGAATGGTTAGACGAAACGATAATTGTATCTGAGTTGAATTCGATGATATCGTGATGATGTTTATATAGCAATACTTACCAGGTAACTGTCCTTCCGTTTTACATACAAGCGACCGAATCGAGCAGAAGGTTAAATGGATAGATTGAACAATCATCGTTTCTGAGTTGTATTCGATTATGTTTATATAGTTATACTCACCAGGTACCTGTTCTTTCGTTATACATACGAGCAACCCAATCGAACATAAGGTTGAATGGATAGATCAAACAATCATCGTATCTGAGTTGTATTCGATTATGTTTATATAGTTATACTCACCAGGTAACTGTTCTTCCGTTATACATACGAGCGACTGAATTGAACAGAAGGTTGAATGTATAGACTAAACAATGATCCTATCTGAGGTTGTATTCGATTATATCGTGATGATGTTTATATAGTTATACTCACCAGGTAACTGTTCTACAGTTATACATAAGAGCGGCTGAACTGAACAGAAGGTTGAATGGATAGACAAAACGATAATTGTAACTGAGTTGTATTCGATTATATCGTGGTAATGTTTATATAGTAATACTCACCTGGTGACTGTTCTTGCGTTATACGTACGAGCGACCAAATCGAACAGAAGGTTGGATGGATAGACGGAATGATCATTGTATCTGAGTTGTATTCGTTTATATCGTGATAAAGTTCATATGGAAATACTCACCAGGTTACTGTTCTTTCGTTATACATACGAGCAACCGAATCGAACAGAAGGTTGAATGGATAGTATCTGGGTTGTATTCGATCATGATGTTATGCTGTGTATATAGTTATACACACCAGGTGACGGTATTCCCGTTTTACATACGAACGAACGAAACGAACAGAAAGTTGAATGGATAGACTGAACAATCAATGTATCTGGGTGGTATCCGATTATATCGCAATACTGTATATATAGTGATACCTACCAGGTGACGGTACTTCCGTTACACATACTAGCGACTGAATCGAACAGAAGGTTTAATGGTTAGACGAAACGATAATTGTATCTCTGAGTTGTATTCGATGATATCGTGATGATGTTTATATAGCAATACTCACCAGGTAACTGTTCTTCCGTTTCACATACAAGCGGCCGAATCGAGCAGAAGGTTGAATTCAGTATAGATTGAACAATCGTCGTATCTGGGTTGTATTCGATTATGTTTATATAGTTATACTCACCAGGTACCTGTTCTTTCGTTGAACATACGAGCAATTCAATCGAACATAAGGTTGAATGGATAGATTAAACAATCATCGTATCTGAGTTGTATTCGATTATGTTTATATAGTTATACTCACCAGGTAACTGTTCTTCCGATATACATACGAGCGACTGAATTGAACAGAAGGTTGAATGTATAGACTAAACAATGATCCTATCTGGGGTTCTATTCGATTATATCGTGATGATGTTTATATCGTTATATTCACCAGGTAACTGTTCTCCAGTTATACATAAGAGCGGCTGAACTGAACAGAAGGTTGAATGGATAGACGAAACGATAATTGTAACTGAGTTGTATTCGATTATATCGTGGTAATGTTTATATAGTTATACTCACCAGGTGACTGTTCTTGCGTTATACGTACGAGCGACCAAATCGAACAGAAGGTTGGATGGATAGACGGAATGATCATTGTATCTGAGTTGTATCCGATTATATCGTGATGAAGTTCATATGGAAATACTCACCAGGTTACTGTTCTTTCGTTATACATACGAGCAACCGAATCGAACAGAAGGTTGAATGGATAGTATCTGGGTTGTATTCGATTATGATGTTATGCTGTGTATATAGTTATACACACTAGGTGACGGTATTCCCGTTTTACATACGAACGACCGAAACGAACAGAAAGTTGAATGGATAGACTGAACAATCAATGTATCTGGGTGGTATCCGATTATATCGCAATACTGTATATATAGTGATACTAACCAGGTGACGGTACTTTCGTTACACATACTAGCGACTGAATCGAACAGAAGGTTAAATGGTTAGACGAAACGATAATTGTATCTCTGAGTTGTATTCGATGATATCGTGATGGTGTTTATATAGCAATACTCACCAGGTAACTGTTCTTCCGTTTTACATACAAGCGGCCGAATCGAGCAGAAGGTTGAATTCAGTATAGATTGAACAATCGTCGTATCTGGGTTGTATTCGATTATGTTTATATAGTTATACTCACCAGGTACCTGTTCTTTCGTTATACATACGAGCAACCCAATCGAACATAAGGTTGAATGGATAGATTGAACAATCATCGTATCTGAGTTGTATTCGATTATGTTAATATAGTTATACTCACCAGGTAACTGTTCTTCCGTTATACATACGAGCGACTGAATTGAACAGAAGGTTGAATGTATAGACTAAACAATGATCCTATCTGGGGTTGTATTCGATTATATCGTGATGATGTTTATATAGTTATACTCACCAGGTAACTGTTCTCCAGTTATACATAAGTGCGGCTGAACTGAACAGAAGGTTGAATGGATAGACAAAACGATAATTGTAACTGAGTTGTATTCGATTATATCGTGGTAATGTTTATATAGTAATACTCACCAGGTGACTGTTCTTGCGTTATACGTACGAGCGACCAAATCGAACAGAAGGTTGGATGGATAGACGGAATGATCATTGTATCTAAGTTGTATTCGATTATATCGTAATGAAGTTTATATGGAAATACTCACGAGGTGACTGTTCTTTCGTTATACATACGAGCAACCGAATCGAACAGAAGGTTGAATGGATAGTATCTGGGTTGTATTCGATTATGATGTTATGCTGTGTATATAGTTATACACACTAGGTGACGGTATTCCCGTTTTACATACGAACGACCGAAACGAACAGAAAGTTGAATGGATAGACTGAACAATCAATGTATCTGGGTGGTATCCGATTATATCGCAATACTGTATATATAGTGATACTTACCAGGTGACGGTACTTCCGTTACACATACTAGCGACTGAATCGAACAGAAGGTTAAATGGTTAGACGAAACGATAATTGTATCTCTGAGTTGTATTCGATGATATCGTGATGATGTTTATATAGCAATACTCACCAGGTAACTGTTCTTCCGTTTAACATACAAGCGGCCGAATCGAGCAGAAGGTTGAATTCAGTATAGATTGAACAATCGTCGTATATGAGTTGTATTCGATTATATCGTGATGAAGTTCATATGGAAATACTCACCAGGTTACTGTTCTTTCGTTATACATACGAGCAACCGAATCGAACAGAAGTTTGAATGGATAGTATCTGGGTTGTATTTGATTATATCGTGATTATTATCATATAGTATGTCCAACCAGGTAACAGTTCTTCCGTTATACATACGAGCAACCGAATCGAACATAAGGTTGAATGGATAGATTGAACAATTATTGTATCTGGGTAGTCTCCGATTATATCGTTATGCTGTATATTTAGTTACACCTACCATGTAACGGTTCTTTCGTAACACATACGAACGTCTGAATCGAACATAAGGTTGGATGGTTAGACGGAACGATAATTGTAACTGAGTTGTATTCGATTATATCGTGGTGATGTTTATATAGTAAAACTCACCAGGTGACTGTTCTTGCGTTATACATACGAGCGACCCAATCGAACATAAGGTTGGATGGATAGACGGAATGATCATTGTATCTGAGTTGTATTCGATTATATCGTGATGACGTTCATATAGAAATACTCACCAGGTTACTGGTCTTTCGTTATACATACGAGCGACCGAAACGAACAGAAAGTTGAATGGATAGACTGAACAATCAATGTATCTGGGTGGTAGTCGATTATATCGCAATTCTGTATATATAGTGATACTTACCAGGTGACGATACTTCCGTTACACATACTAGCGACTGAATCAAACAGAATGTTGAATGGTTAGACGAAACGATAATTGTATCTGAGTTGAATTCGATGATATCGTGATGATGTTTATATAGCAATACTTACCAGGTAACTGTCCTTCCGTTTTACATACAAGCGACCGAATCGAGCAGAAGGTTAAATGGATAGATTGAACAATCATCGTATCTGAGTTGTATTCGATTATGTTTATATAGTTATACTCACCAGGTACCTGTTCTTTCGTTATACATACGAGCAACCCAATCGAACATAAGGTTGAATGGATAGATTAAACAATCATCGTATCTGAGTTGTATTCGATTATGTTTATATAGTTATACTCACCAGGTAACTGTTCTTCCGTTAAACTTACGAGCGACTGAATTGAACAGAAGGTTGAATGTATAGACTAAACAATGATCCTATCTGGGGTTGTATTCGATTATATCGTGATGATGTTTATATAGTTATACTCACCAGGTAACTGTTCTCCAGTTATACATAAGAGCGGCTGAACTGAACAGAAGGTTGGATGGATAGACGGAATAATCATTGTATCTGAGTTGTATTCGATTATATCGTGATAAAGTTCATATGGAAATAGTCACCAGGTTACTGTTCTTTCGTTATACATACGAGCAACCGAATCGAACAGAAGGTTGAATGGATAGTATCTGGGTTGTATTCGATTATGATGTTATGCTGTGTATATAGTTATACACACTAGGTGACGGTATTCCCGTTTTACATACGAACGACCGAAACGAACAGAAAGTTGAATGGATAGACTGAACAATCAATGTATCTGGGTGGTATCCGATTATATCGCAATACTGTATATATAGTGATACTTACCAGGTGACGGTACTTCCGTTACACATACTAGCGACTGAATCGAACAGAAGGTTAAATGGTTAGACGAAACGATAATTGTATCTCTGAGTTGTATTCGATGATATCGTGATGATGTTTATATAGCAATACTCACCAGGTAACTGTTCTTCCGTTTTACATACAAGCGGCCGAATCGAGCAGAAGGTTGAATTCAGTAAAGATTGAACAATCGTCGTATCTGGGTTGTATTCGATTATGTTTATATAGTTATACTCACCAGATAACTGTTCTTCCGTTATACATACGAGCAACCGAATCGAACAGAAGGTTGAATGGATAGTATCTGGGTTGTATTCGATTATGATGTTATACTGTGTATATAGTTATACACATTAGGTGACGGTATTCCCGTTTCACATACGAGCGACCGAAACGAACAGAAAGTTGAATGGATAGACTGAACAATCAATGTATCTGGGTGGTATCCGATTATATCACAATACTGTATATATAGTGATACTTACCAGGTGACGGTACTTCCGTTACACATACTAGCGACTGAATCGAACAGAAGGTTAAATGTTTAGACGAAACGATAATTGTATCTCTGAGTTGTATTCGATGATATCGTGATGATGTTTATATAGCAATACTCACCAGGTAACTGTTCTTCCGTTTTACATACAAGCGACCGAATCGAGCAGAAGCTTAAATTAAGTATAGATTGAACAATCATCGTATCTGGGTTGTATTCGATTATGTTCATATAGTTATACTCATCAGGTAACTGTTCTTCCGTTATACATACGAGCGACTGAATTGAACAGAAGGGTGAATGGATAGATTGAACAATCATCGTATCTGAGTTGTATTCGATTATGTTTATATAGTTATACTCACCAGGTAACTGTTCTTCCGTTATACATACGAGCGACTGAATTGAACAGAAGGTTGAATGTATAGACTAAACAATGATCCTATCTGGGGTTGTATTCGATTATATCGTGATGATGTTTATATAGTTATACTCACCAGGTAACTGTCCTTCCGTTTTACATACAAGCGACCGAATCGAGCAGAAGGTTAAATGGATAGATTGAACAATCATCGTATCTGAGTTGTATTCGATTATGTTTATATAGTTTCACTCACCAGGTACCTGTTCTTTCGTTATACATACGAGCAACCCTATCGAACATAAGGTTGAATGGATATATTAAACAATCATCGTATCTGAGTTGTATTCGATTATGTTTATATAGTTATACTCACCAGGTAACTGTTCTTCCGTTATACATACGAGCGACTGAATTGAACAGAACGTTGAATGTATAGACTAAACAATGATCCTATCTGGGGTTGTATTCGATTATATCGTGATGATGTATATATAGTTATACTCACCAGGTAACTGTTCTTCCGTTATACATAAGAGCGACTGAACTGAACAGAAGGTTGAATGGATAGACAAAACGATAATTGTAACTGAGTTGTATTCGATTATATCGTGGTGATGTTTATATAGTAAAACTCACCAGGCGACTGTTCTTGCGTTATACATACGAGCGACCCAATCGAACATAAGGTTGGATGGATAGACGGAATGATCATTGTATTGACTGAATTGAACAGAAGGTTGAATGGATAGACTAAACAATAATCGTATCTGGGGTTATATTCGATTATATCTTGATGATGTTCATATAGTTATACTCACCAGGAAACTGTTCTCCAGTTATACATAAGAGCGACTGAACTGAACAGAAGGTTGAATGGATAGACAAAACGATAATTGTAACTGAGTTGTATTCGATTATATCGTGGTGATGTTTATATAGTAAAACTCACCAGGTGACTGTTCTTGCGTTATACATACGAGCGACCCAATCGAACATAAGGTTGGATGGATAGACGGAATGATCATTGTATCTGAGTTGTATTCGATTATATCGTGATGACGTTCATATAGAAATACTCACCAGGTTACTGGTCTTTCGTTATACATACGAGCGACCGAAACGAACCGAAAGTTGAATGGATAGACTGAACAATCAATGTATCTGGGTGGTAGTCGATTATATCGCAATTCTGTATATATAGTGATACTTACCAGGTGACAATACTTCCGTTACACATACTAGCGACTGAATCGAACAGAATGTTGAATGGTTAGATGAAACGATAATTGTATCTGAGTTGAATTCGATGATATCGTGATGATGTTTATATAGCAATACTTACCAGGTAACTTTCCTTCCGTTTTACATACAAGCGACCGAATCGAGCAGAAGGGTAAATGGTTAGATTAAACAATCATCGTATCTGAGTTGTATTCGATTATGTTTATATAGTTATACTCACCAGGTAACTGTTCTTCCGTTATACATACGAGCGACTGAATTGAACAGAAGGTTGAATGTATTGACTAAACAATGATCCTATCTGGGGTTGTATTCGATTATATCGTGATGATGTTTATATAGTTATACTCACCAGGTAACTGTTCTCCAGTTATACATAAGAGCGGCTGAACTGAACAGAAGGTTGAATGGATAGACAAAACGATAATTGTAACTGAGTTGTATTCGATTATATCGTGGTGATGTTTATATAGTAATACTCACCAGGTGACTGTTCTTGCGTTATACGTACGAGCGACCAAATCGAACAGAAGGTTGAATGGATAGTATCTGGGTTGTATTCGATTATGATGTTATGCTGTGTATATAGTTATACATACTAGGTTACGGTATTCCCGTTTTACATACGAACGACCGAAACGAACAGAAAGTTGAATGGATAGACTGAATAATCAATGTATCTGGGTGGTATCCGATTATATCGCAATACTGTATATATAGTGATACTTACCAGGTGACGGTACTTCCGTTACACATACTAGCGACTGAATCGAACAGAAGGTTGAATGGTTAGACGAAACGAAAACTGTATCTCTGAGTTGTATTCGATGATATCGTGATGATGTTTATATAGCAATACTCACCAGGTAACTGTTCTTCCGTTTTACATACAAGCGGCCGAATCGAGCAGAAGGTTGAATTCAGTATAGATTGAACAATCGTCGTATCTGGGTTGTATTCGATTATGTTTATATAGTTATACTCACCAGGTACCTGTTCTTTCGTTATACATACGAGCAACCCAATCGAACATAAGGTTGAATGGATAGATTAAACAATCATCGTATCTGAGTTGTATTCGATTATGTTTATATAGTTATACTCACCAGGTAACTGTTCTTCCGTTATACATACGAGCGACTGAATTGAACAGAAGGTTGAATGTATAGACTAAACAATGATCCTATCTGGGGTTGTATTCGATTATATCGTGATGATGTTTATATAGTTATACTCACCAGGTAACTGTTCTCCAGTTATACATAAGAGCGGCTGAACTGAACAGAAGGTTGAATGGATAGACAAAACGATAATTGTAACTGAGTTGTATTCGATTATATCGTGGTAATGTTTATATAGTAATACTCACCAGGTGACTGTTCTTGCGTTATACGAACGAGCGACCAAATCGAACAGAAGGTGACGAAATGATCATTGTATCTGAGTTGTATTCGATTATATCGTGATGAAGTTCATATGGAAATACTCACCAGGTTACTGTTCTTTCGTTATACATACGAGCAACCGAATCGAACAGAAGGTTGAATGGATAGTATCTGGGTTGTATTCGATTATGATGTTATGCTGTGTATATAGTTATACACACTAGGTGACGGTATTCCCGTTTTACATACGAACGACCGAAACGAACAGAAAGTTGAATGGATAGACTGAACAATCAATGTATCTGGGTGGTATCCGATTATATCGCAATACTGTATATATAGTGATACTTACCAGGTGACGGTACTTCCGTTACACATACTAGCGACTGAATCGAACAGAAGGTTAAATGGTTAGACGAAACGATAATTGTATCTCTGAGTTGTATTCGATGATATCGTGATAATGTTTATATAGTTATACTCACCAGGTACCTGTTCTTTCGTTATACATACGAGCAACCCAATCGAACATAAGGTTGAATGGATAGATTAAACAATCATCGTATCTGAGTTGTATTCGATTATGTTTATATAGTTATACCCACCAGGTAACTGTTCTTCCGTTATACATACGAGCAACTGAATTGAACAAAAGGTTGAATGTATAGACTAAACAATGATCCTATCTGGGGTTGTACTCGATTATATCGTGATGATGTTTATATAGTTATACTCACCAGGTAACTGTTCTCCAGTTATACATAAGAGCGGCTGAACTGAACAGAAGGTTGAATGGATAGACAAAACGATAATTGTAACTGAGTTGTATTCGATTATATCGTGGTAATGTTTATATAGTAATACTCACCAGGTGACTGTTCTTGCGTTATACGAACGAGCGACCAAATCGAACAGAAGGTGACGAAATGATCATTGTATCTGAGTTGTATTCGATTATATCGTGATGAAGTTCATATGGAAATACTCACCAGGTTACTGTTCTTTCGTTATACATACGAGCAACCGAATCGAACAGAAGGTTGAATGGATAGTATCTGGGTTGTATTCGATTATGATGTTATGCTGTGTATATAGTTATACACACTAGGTGACGGTATTCCCGTTTTACATACGAACGACCGAAACGAACAGAAAGTTGAATGGATAGACTGAACAATCAATGTATCTGGGTGGTATCCGATTATATCGCAATACTGTATATATAGTGATACTTACCAGGTGACGGTACTTCCGTTACACATACTAGCGACTGAATCGAACAGAAGGTTAAATGGTTAGACGAAACGATAATTGTATCTCTGAGTTGTATTCGATGATATCGTGATAATGTTTATATAGCAATACTCACCAGGTAATTGTTCTTCCATTTTACATACAAGCGGCCGAATCGATCAGAAGGTTGAATTCAGTATAGATTGAACAATCGTCGTATCTGGGTTGTATACGATTATGTTTATATAGTTATACTCACCAGGTAACTGTTCTTCCGTTATACATACGAGCAACCGAATCGAACAAAAGGTTGAATGGATAGTATCTGGGTTGTATTCGATTATGATGTTATGCTGTGTATATAGTTATACACATTAGGTGACGGTATTCCCGTTTTACATACGAGCGACCAAAACGAACAGAAAGTTGAATGGATAGACTGAACAAACAATGTAGCTGGGTGGTATACGATTATATCGCAATACTGTATATATAGTGATACTGTCACCTGGTAAGTATCACTATGTATACAGTATTGCGATATAATCGGATACCACTCAGATACATTGATTGTTCAGTCTATCCATTCAACTTTCTGTTCGTTTTGGTCGCTCGTATGTAGAACGGGAATACCGTCACCTCATGTGTATAACTATATACACAGCATAACATCATAATCGAATACAACCCAGATACTATCCATTCAACTTTCTGTTCGATTCGGTTGCTCGTATGTATAACGAAAGAACAGCAACCTGGTGAGTATTTCTATATGAACTTCATCACGATATAATCGAATACAACTCAGTTACAATTATCGTTCCGTCTAACCATCCAACCTTATGTTCGATTCAGACGCTCGTATGTGTGACGAGAGAACCGTTACATGGTAGGTGTAACTAAATGTGCTACGTTTAGCACGCTTCTGCTGTGCTGTGGAATTCCGAATTTTAACTTAACAGTTGAGTGTTTTTTTTTGTGAAAATACAATCCCAGTTTTTGTTCAAAGCAGCTTTCAATATTGCACAATACCGAAAAAGTGAATATCCTGTCATATACTGTGATATTTGATAGCTCAAAGTGCATTCCTACGAATACTACTACACAAAAATATACCTACTGAACATGAACAAATGATAAAAAGAGCTGATTGACAAAATCCTTATCTGGAAACAATTGATAAACTCTACCAGTGCTGTGCTCATTGAATTTCCAAGGGGTGAAAATGGTCAATTTCAAGTGTTGCAAATCAAAACCTGCACCATCTTACTACTTATGTACAAAGTGTTTTAGTATATTTCATCGAGCTTGTGTACTGAGAAATAAAAGTGGAGTCAAATTTGTTGAAGACCATAAAATCATCTGCTGCAATAGTCCAACAACGAACATAGAACAAAGTCTATTGGATAAAAGTATATTGGAGAAAACAATTGAAGAACTTCAAGAAGAAACCGTTGTCAAAGATAAGCACATGATAAAGATGAAAAACGACATAAACAAGTTCTTGGAGGACGCCTTAAAATCTGAGGATGAAATGTGCGAATTATTGGCAGCTCAAAAATGGACTATAGCGGAGGCCGAAACACGAATTATGGAACTCCAAAAATTAATTGAACAACTTCAAAATAAGTCAACTTGCACAACAGGTACTCAAACCATTTTCCGTAAAACCACAAAAGAAATGAGTGTCCAAACCAAGTTAGATACCAAAAACAACTATACCCAAACAGACCCAGATGATGAAATTACAGAACACTGTAACATCGTCAATGATGACAAACAGAAAATCACGACTAATGCTAAAAGTATACAATGCAACATTGCAGAACCCTGTAATGAAGTTATTGATGAACACAGTCGGAAAATGAAAAGTGAAAGAAAATGTAACTCTAGGAAGAATCATAGCTTCCAAAAAAACGTTCTCAAAAGAAAACAAGTTAATTCGAAGATTGTGACCCAGAAGTCTTCAAATATGGTAAATAACTTCCACGTTGAAATTATTAATGCTAATAATGATGGAGACACATGTCGTTCAACTGGAAATGCTACGAGTTCCAACAAATCTATTCAATCACTTGAAATTGCAATAAACTCAGAAGAAGTAGTTCAAGGACCTACGAATGAATCCATAATTACTGAGAATGCCATGGCAAACACATATGGAAACCTTAAGAAAAAATTACTCATTATTGGAGATGAGTATGCAAATGGATTTTCCCGCGTTCTTAAGAGATTTACTGTTGGTAAGACGTATCATATTGAGGAGAACATTATGCTTTATACTGAAACGAATGATCTAACAAGAAACATTTTTTATGACACAATGAACTATGGTTCTGAAGACCATGTTATAGCCATGTTTAACACTAACAATATAAGTAACTGCAGAAACTTATATATAACAGTGAAACAAGTTTTACCTGTTTGTAAATTCACAAACCTTACACTACTCATCGAAAGAAATAAGCCAATTGACCAAATTATAATAACAAAATTGACAATGTACATCAGTAAATACAAAAAACTCAACTTGGGTTCACACATACAGATGTTAGTCGATAACAAACACCAAAGAAGTAAACAGAAAATACTTGATGAATTTGAAATGCATCTGGCAACCAACCCGATAGGAAATACAATTTTGAAATGTATTCGAACGACTGATATTTTTGAAACAAAATCAATACAGTCCATGTTAGATTCTTCTTTTTTAGGGAATCGACCAATAATAACGATAGATGTCTAACTAATACTATCGTAGAATCAAAGAAAAATGTCAAACCCTACATATCATTATCGTGTTTGACTCTGAATGTGCAATCGATCCGCTCCAAATTAGACGAGTTATACGTATTTCTTGAAAGTATAAAATTTCCCGATATATTACTAATAACTGAGCATTGGCTTAACAAAGAAGAAAATGTTTATATTCCTAATTACTCGCCACTTTCCATATTCTGTAGAAGTGAGTATAGATGCGGTGGTACCCTGATTCTTGTAAATGAAGTAGCTCTGAAAGAATTTAACTTCATTCATATTGATAAATTTAATGACCTCTCATGTGAGAAACAATTCGAGTTCTCCATAGCTTTTTCTGCTATGGTAAACTTGTACTTAATTTGCTTATATAGATCTCCTAGTTCAAACGGAAACATATTTCTAGATAAATTGGAGCATCTCCTTAATAGTCTACCTACAAGTTCTACTATTCTTCTGGCGGGTGATTTTAACATTGACTATGACGACAAGCATTCACTCTTAACCCATCAACTTGATAATTTGTTCACAATCTTCAATTTAACAATGCATACAAATGGTCCTACAAGAATTTCCAGATACTCAAAAAGCAAAATCGATTATATGTGTAGTAACTTCAATCTTGAAAATGTAACAAGTTGTGTTATACCAGCCAATATTTCTGATCATAAAGCGGTACAGTGCACGATCGACATTAAAACAAATCCTAATAAAAAAAATACCTTCAAATGGGGAAGATTATTTAGTAAATCCAACTACGATAGATTTTATGATATTTGCCTAGGGAGAGATTGGGATTCCTACTTGAGATCTGACGACCCCTTTCTATGCTACTACAATCTTTTAATTGAATGTTTCAATCAAGCCTTCCCAGTTCAAAAAATAAAAATAAAAAATAAAAATAAAAAATTGTGGCTAACCAAAGGTATTATAACATCATCCCATAATCTAAGATCATTACATCAAATAAGAAAATACACCAATGAATTATTTTTCCATGAATACTACAACTCCTACAAACGGATTTATAGATTAATCGTTAAGGCAGCAAAAAGTGCTTACTTCCATAATAGAAAAACCAGAAGTAAAAATTCAATGAAAGAGACCTGGCGAATAGTGAACGATTTTCGTGGAAAGAACAACGCGAAAGCTAGCGGAAAAAACCTTGATCCAAATTTGTTCAATGAATATTACTGCAGGGTCGCAAAAAATCTTGCAGATTATATTCCGAATGCACCTGATCCACTTCTTTTCATGAACAATATAAATATTGCAGATGATTTCATACTTTCTGAAACAAACCTGCGTGAAGTGATGGAAACTATAAGTAACATAAAAAACAAAAATTCTTGTGGAAGTGATAATATATCAATAAAAATATTCGAGAATATGCCAATCTACACGCTGGAACTGCTAGGCCAGCTTATAAACAATTCTTTTGCAAATGGCTCCTTTCCAACTTTTTTGAAAACCTCTATTGTGATTCCAATTCATAAAGGAGGTGAAAAACGCGATCCATCCGACTATAGGCATAATCACTTATACCAGTTCTAGGCAAAATAATCGAGAAACTCGTGAAAACGAGACTCATGAACTTTATTAAAGAGCACAATATCTTGAATACCCAACAATTTGGATTCCAGCCACAAAAATGTACGGGGGATGCTGTTTTCATATTTCTCAACAGACTATACACTGAACTAAATCAGGGAGAAATGAGTGCTGCAATATTCTGTGATTCGTCGAAGGCCTTCGACTGCGTTGATCACGAGATCTTGCTACGCAAACTGCAACTTTACGGATTCAGGAACCAGAGTCATAAATGGGTACAGTCTTACCTGAGTCAAAGAAGTCAGTTTGTAAGGACCCACAAGTTATCTGACAGTGGGGAAATTCATTGTGGTGTTCCTCAAGGATCGGTATTTGGTCCAATCTTGTTTTTGTTGTACTTCAATGACTTGGCTAGCATACCAATTGATGGACTATTTACAATCTTCGCAGACGATACAACAATTTTATGGCATGACAACAACATTGATTATCTACACCTGAAAATGACTCAAGATATCTCTAAAATTAAAGAATGGTGTAATGCTAACCTACTATCTTTTAATATCAGCAAAACAAACTGTATAGCCTACCAGGGGGCCCTACCAAATATACCTATAGGAAATGATATTATAGTCAATGTAAACATGAACAAATTTCTTGGGGTCTACATTGATGAGCAATTGAAGTTTCAGCATCATGTCAAACAATTGAGGAATAAACTCGCATCAGGATGCTATGCTCTGCGCATAGTGGCCAATTAATTGGGTACAACAACTGCAGGAGTGGTTTACCATGCAGTGATTGAATCACATATTCGATATGGAATACCTTTCTGGGGTGCATGTAACCAGGAAAACTTCCAGTCAATATTTCTCTTACAAAAACGTGCCATCCGATACTTATATAAGGTAGGACCGCGAGTGTCATGCAGGTTACTATTCAAACATAACAAGATATTACCTGCTCCATCATTATTCATACTTGAAACTGTTTGCTTGGTTTTCAAGAATAAATCTTTGTATAAGACAAATGAGGGCATCACTCGACAAAATGGTAATTTGAAACTTCCTATCCCCACCAATAATACAATCAAAAACTCATTAATATATAAGGCAGCAAAAATAAACAATCATTTACCATGGAATATAAGAAACATTGAAGGTTATAATCGGTTCAGATCATCTGTGAAGAATATACTCCTCGAACTGGTTCTCTATAGTGTTCAAGAATTCTTTCAGGCCACTTTTCTTTGACCCTTTTTTATTTGAATTTTTTATATGAATTTCATTGTGACTAATGACTATGATCTGCATTATGATTTGTTGATTGTTTTTTTTTATAATCTATTGTTTTCCTATTATACCTGAGATTTTAACATGTTTTCTTGTGTATGTATCTGTATCTGTATTCATAATATGTGTTACTCTTATGTAGTTACTTATGTTTATTTCTATAATTTAATGTATCTACGCTTTGTCAATAAGAATTCAGTTCTTCCGACAATAAAGTATATTTTGATTGATTGATTGATTGATTGATTGATTGAAATATACAGCAGAACGATATAATCAGAGACAACCCAGATACAATGATTGTTCAATCTATCCATTCAACCTCATGTTCGATTTGGTTGCTCGTATGTATAACGGAAGAACAGTTACCTGGTTAGACATAATATATAATAATCATCACGAAATAATCGAATACAACCCAGATACGATGATTGTTCAGTCTATCCATTCAACCTTCTGTTCAGTTCAGTCGCTCTTATGTATAACTGGAGAACAGTTACCTGGTGAGTATAACTATATAAACATCATCACGATATACTCGAATACAACCCCAGATACGATCATTGTTTAGTCTATCCATTCAACCTTCTGTTCAATTCAGTCGCTCGTATGTATAACGGAAGAACATTTACCTGGTTAGACATAATATATAATAATCATCACGAATTAATCGAATACAACCCAGATACGATGATTGTTCAGTCTATCCATTCAACCTTCTGTTCAGTTCAGTCGCTCTTATGTATAACTGGAGAACAGTTACCTGGTGAGTATAACTATATAAACATCATCACGATATAATCGAATACAACCCCAGATACGATCATTGTTTAGTCTATCCATTCAACCTTCTGTTCAATTCAGTATAACGGAAGAACAGTTACCTGGTGAGTATAACTATATAAACCTAATCGAATACAACTCAGATACGATGATTGTTCAATCTATCCATTCAACCTTATGTTCGATTCGGTTGCTCGTATGTATAACGGAAGAACAGGTACCTGGTGAGTATAACTATATAAACGTTATCGAATACGACTCAGATACGATGATTGTTCAATCTATCCATTTAACCTTCTGCTCGATTTGGTCGCTTGTATGTAAAACGGAAGGACAGTTACCTGGTGAGTATTGCTATATAAAATCATCACGATATCATCGAATACAACTCAGATACAATTATCGTTTCGTCTAACCATTCAACATTCTGTTCGATTCAGTCGCTAGTATGTGTAACGGAAGTATCGTCACCTGGTATCACTATATATACAGAATTGCGATATAATCGGATACCACCCAGATACATTGATTGTTCAATCTATACTAAATTTAACCTTCTGCTCGATTCGGTCGCTTGTATGTTAAACGGAAGAACAGTTACCTGGTGAGTATTGCTATATAAACATCATCACGATATCATCGAATACAACTCAGATACAATTATCGTTTCGTCTAACCATTTAACCTTCTGTTCGATTTAGTCGCTAGTATGTGTAACGGAAGTACTGTCACCTGGTAAGTTTCACTATGTATACAGTATTGCGATATAATCGGATACCACTCAGATAAATTGATTGTTCAGTCTATCCATTCAACTTTCTGTTCGTTTTGGTCGCTCGTATGTAAAACGGGAATACCGTCACCTTATGTGTATAACTATTTACACAGCATAACATCATAATCGAATACAACCCAGATACTATCCATTCAACTTTCTGTTCGATTCGGTTGCTCGTATGTATAACGAAAGAACAGCAACCTGGTGAGTATTTCTATATGAACTTCATCACGATATAATCGAATACAACTCAGATACAATGATCATTCCGTCTATCCATCCAACCTTTTGTTCGATTGGGTCGCTCGTATGTATAACGCAAGAACAGTCACCTGGTGAGTATTACTATATAAACATCACCACGATATAATCGAATACAACTCAGTTACAATTATCGTTTCGTCTAACCATCCAACCTTATGTTCGATTCAGACGCTCGTATGATTGACGAAAGAACCGTTACATGGTAGGTGTAACTAAATATACAGCATAACGATATAATCAGAGACAACCCAGATACAATAATTGTTCAATCTATCCATTCAACCTTATGTTCGATTCGGTTGCTCGTATGTATAACGGAAGAACAGTTACCTGGTTAGACATAATATATAATAATCATCACGAAATAATCGAATACAACCCAGATACGATGATTGTTCAGTCTATCCATTCAACCTTCTGTTCAGTTCAGTCGCTCTTATGTATAACTGGAGAACAGTTACCTGGTGAGTATAACTATATAAACATCATCACGATATAATCGAATACAACCCCAGATACGATCATTGTTTAGTCTATCCATTCAACCTTCTGTTCAATTCAGTATAACGGAAGAACAGTTACCTGGTGAGTATAACTATATAAACATAATCGAATACAACTCAGATACGATGATTGTTCAATCTATCCATTCAACCTTATGTTCGATTCGGTTGCTCGTATGTATAACGGAAGAACAGGTACCTGGTGAGTATAACTATATAAACATTATCGAATACGACTCAGATACGATGATTGTTCAATCTATCCATTTAACCTTCTGCTCGATTCGGTCGCTTGTATGTAAAACGGAAGGACAGTTACTTGGTGAGTATTGCTATAGAAAATCATCACGATATCATGGAATACAACTCAGATACAATTATCGTTTCGTCTAACCATTCAACATTCTGTTCGATTCAGTCGCTAGTATGTGTAACGGAAGTATCGTCACCTGGTATCACTATATATACAGAATTGCGATATAATCGGATACCACCCAGATACATTGATTGTTCAATCTATACTAAATTTAACCTTCTGCTTGATTCGGTCGCTTGTATGTAAAACGGAAGAACAGTTACCTGGTGAGTATTGCTATATAAACATCATCACGATATCATCGAATACAACTCAGATACAATTATCGTTTCGTCTAACCATTTAACCTTCTGTTCGATTCAGTCGCTAGTATGTGTAACGGAAGTACTGTCACCTGGTAAGTTTCACTATGTATACAGTATTGCGATATAATCGGATACCACTCAGATACATTGATTGTTCAGTCTATCCATTCAACTTTCTGTTCGTTTTGGTCGCTCGTATGTAAAACGGGAATACCGTCACCTCATGTGTATAACTATATACACAGCATAACATCATAATCGAATACAACCCAGATACTATCCATTCAACTTTCTGTTCGATTCGGTTGCTCGTATGTATAACGAAAGAACAGAAACCTGGTGAGTATTTCTATATGAACTTCATCACGATATAATCGAATACAACTCAGATACAATGATCATTCCGTCTATCCATCCAACCTTTTGTTCGATTGGGTCGCTCGTATGTATAACGCGAGAACAGTCACCTGGTGAGTATTACTATATAAACATCACCACGATATAATCGAATACAACTCAGTTACAATTATCGTTTCGTCTAACCATCCAACCTTATGTTCGATTCAGACGCTCGTATGATTGACGAAAGAACCGTTACATGGTAGGTGTAACTAAATATACAGCATAACGATATAATCAGAGACAACCCAGATACAATGATTGTTCAATCTATCCATTCAACCTTATGTTCGATTCGGTTGCTCGTATGTATAACGGAAGAACAGTTACCTGGTTAGACATAATATATAATAATCATCACGAAATAATCGAATACAACCCAGATACGATGATTGTTCAGTCTATCCATTCAACCTTCTGTTCAGTTCAGTCGCTCTTATGTATAACTGGAGAACAGTTACCTGGTGAGTATAACTATATAAACATCATCACGATATAATCGAATACAACCCCAGATACGATCATTGTTTAGTCTATCCATTCAACCTTCTGTTCAATTCAGTATAACGGAAGAACAGTTACCTGGTGAGTATAACTATATAAACATAATCGAATACAACTCAGATACGATGATTGTTCAATCTATCCATTCAACCTTATGTTCGATTCGGTTGCTCGTATGTATAACGGAAGAACAGGTACCTGGTGAGTATAACTATATAAACATTATCGAATACGACTCAGATACGATGATTGTTCAATCTATCCATTTAACCTTCTGCTCGATTCGGTCGCTTGTATGTAAAACGGAAGGACAGTTACTTGGTGAGTATTGCTATAGAAAATCATCACGATATCATCGAATACAACTCAGATACAATTATCGTTTCGTCTAACCATTCAACATTCTGTTCGATTCAGTCGCTAGTATGTGTAACGGAAGTATCGTCACCTGGTATCACTATATATACAGAATTGCGATATAATCGGATACCACCCAGATACATTGATTGTTCAATCTATACTAAATTTAACCTTCTGCTCGATTCGGTCGCTTGTATGTAAAACGGAAGAACAGTTACCTGGTGAGTATTGCTATATAAACATCATCACGATATCATCGAATACAACTCAGATACAATTATCGTTTCGTCTAACCATTTAACCTTCTGTTCGATTCAGTCGCTAGTATGTGTAACGAAAGTACTGTCACCTGGTAAGTTTCACTATGTATACAGTATTGCGATATAATCGGATACCACTCAGATACATTGATTGTTCAGTCTATCCATTCAACTTTCTGTTCGTTTTGGTTGCTCGTATGAAAAACGGGAATACCGTCACCTTATGTGTATAACTATTTACACAGCATAACATCATAATCGAATACAACCCAGATACTATCCATTCAACCTTCTGTTCGATTCGGTTGCTCGTATGTATAACGAAAGAACAGTTACCTGGTGAGTATAATTATATAAACATAATCGAATACAACCCAGATACGATGATTGTTCAATCTATACCGAATTCAACCTTCTGCTCGATTCGGTCGCTTGTATGTGAAACGGAAGAACAGTTACCTGGTGAGTATTGCTATATACATCATCACGATATCATCGAATACAACTCAGATACAATTATCGTTTCATCTAACCATTTAACCTTCTGTTCGATTCAGTCGCTCGTATGTATAACGGAAGAACAGTTACCTGGTTAGACATAATATATAATAATCATCACGAAATAATCGAATACAACCCAGATACGATGATTGTTCAGTCTATCCATTCAACCTTCTGTTCAGTTCAGTCGCTCTTATGTATAACTGGAGAACAGTAACCTGGTGAGTATAACTATATAAACATCATCACGATATAATCGAATACAACCCCAGATACGATCATTGTTCAGTCTATCCATTCAACCTTCTGTTCGATTCGGTTGCTCGTATGTATAACGAAAGAACAGTAACCTGGTGAGTATTTCTATATGAACTTCATCACGATATAATCGAATACAACTCAGATGCAATGATCATTTCGTCTATCCATCCAACCTTCTGTTCGATTGGGTCGCTCGTACGTATAATGCAAGAACAGTCACCTGGTGAGTATAACTATATAAACATTACCACGATATAATCGAATACAACTCAGTTACAATTATCGTTCCGTCCAACCATCCAACCTCATGTTCGATTCAGACGCTCGTATGTGTAACAAAAGAACCGTTACATGATAGGTGTATCTTAATATACAGCATAACGATATAATCGGAGACAACCCAGATACAATGACTGTTCGATCTATCCATTCAACCTTATGTTCGATTCGGTTGCTCGTATGTATAACGGAAGAACAAGTACCTGGTGTGTATAACTATATAAACATAATCGAATACAACTCAGATACGATATTGTTCAATCTATCCATTTAACCTTCTGTTCAATTCAGTCGCTCGTATGTATAACGGAAGAACAGTTACCTGGTGAGTATAACTATATAAACATAATCGAATACAACTCAGATACGATGATTGTTTAATCTATCCACTCAACCTAATGTTCGATTCGGTTGCTCGTATGTATAACGGAAGAACAGGTACCTGGTGAGTATAACTATATTAAAATAATCGAATACAACTCAGATACGATGATTGTTCAATCTATCCATTTAACCTTCTGCTCGATTCGGTCACTTGTATGTAAAACGGAAGGACAGTTACCTGATGAGTATTGCTATATAAACATCATCACGATATCATCGAATTCATTTCAGGTACAATTATCGTTTCGTCTAACCATTCAACATTCTGTTCGATTAAGTCGCTAGTATGTGTAACGGAAGTATCGTCACCTGGTAAGTATCACTATATATACAGAATTGCGATATAATCGGATACCACCCAGATACATTGATTGTTCAATCTATACTAAATTTAACCTTCTGCTTGATTCGGTCGCTTGTATGTAAAACGAAATAACAGTTACCTGGTGAGTATAATTATATAAACATAATCGAATACAACTCAGATACGATGATTGTTCAATCTATCCATTTAACCTTCTGCTCGATTCGGTCACTTGTATGTAAAACGGAAGGACAGTTACCTGATGAGTATTGCTATATAAACATCATCACGATATCATCGAATTCATTTCAGGTACAATTATCGTTTCGTCTAACCATTCAACATTCTGTTCGATTAAGTCGCTAGTATGTGTAACGGAAGTATCGTCACCTGGTAAGTATCACTATATATACAGAATTGCGATATAATCGGATACCACCCAGATACATTGATTGTTCAGTCTATCCATTCAACTTTCTGTTCGTTTCAGTCGCTCGTATGTGAAACGGGAATACCGTCACCTAGTGTGTATAAATATATACACAGCATAACATCATAATCGAATACAACCCGGATACTATCCATTCAACCTTCTGTTCGATTCGGTTGCTCGTATGTATAACGAAAGAACAGTAACCTGGTGAGTATTACTATATAAACATCACCACGATATAATCGAATACAACTCAGTTACAATTATCGTTCCGCCAAACCATCCAACCTTATGTTCGATTCAGACGCTCGTATGTGTAACGAAGGAACCGTTACATGGTAGGTGTAACTAAATATACAGTATAACGATATATCCGGATACAACTCAGATACAATGATTGTTCAATCTATCCATTCAACCTTATGTTCGATTCGTTTGCTCGTATGTATAACGGAAGATTTGTTACTTGGTTAGACATACTATATGATAATCATCACGATATAATAGAATACAACCCAGAAAGGATGATTGTACAGTCTATCTGCACAACCTTCTCTTCGATTCGGTCGCTCTTATGTATAACGAAAGGACAGTTACCTGGTGAGTATAACTATAAAATCATCATCACGATATAATCGAATACAAACCCAGATACGATTATTGTTTAGTCTATCCATTCAACCTTCTGTTTAATTCAGTCGCTCGTATGTATAACGAAAAAACAGTTACCTGGTGAGTATAACTATATAAACATTATCGAATACAATTCAGATACGATGATTGTTCAATCTATCCATTCAACCTTCTGCTCGATTCGGTCGCTTGTATGTAAAACGGAAGAACAGTTACCTGGTGAGTATTGCTATAAAAACATCATCACGATATCATCGAATACAACTCAGATACAATTATTGTTTCGTCTAACCATTTAACCTTCTGTTCGATTCAGTCGCTAGTATGTGTAACGGAAGTACCGTCACTTCGTAAGTATCACTATATATACAGTATTGCGATATAATCGGATACCACCCAGATACATTGATTGTTCAGTCTATACATTCAACCTTCTTTTCGTTTCGGTCGCTCGTATGTAAAACGAGAATACCGTCACCTAGTGTGTATAACTATATACACAGCATAACATCATAATAGAATACAACCCATATACTATCAATTCAACCTTCTGTTCAATTCAGTCGCTCGTATGTATAACGGAAAAACAGTTACCTGGTGAGTATAACTATATAAACATAATCGAATACAACCCAGATACGATGATTGTTCAATCTATACTGAATTCAACCTTCTGCTCGATTCGGTCGCTTGTATGTAAAACGGAAGAACAGTTACCTGGTGAGTATTGCTATATAAACATCATCACGATATCATCGAATACAACTCGGATACAATTATCGTTTCGTCTAACCATTTAACCTTCTGTTCGATTCGGTCGCTAGTATGTGTAACGGAAGAACAGTAACCTGGTGAGTATTTCTGAATGAACGTCATCACGATATAATCGAATACAACTCAGATACAATTATCATTCCGTCTATCCATCCAACCTTCTGTTCGATTGGGTCGCTCGTATGTATAACGCAAGAACAGTCACCTGGTGAGTATTTCTATATAAACTTCAACACGATACAATCGAATACATTTCAGTTACAATTATCGTTCCGTCTAACCATCCAACCTTCTGTTCGATTTGGTCGCTCGTACGTATAACGCAAGAACAGTCACCTGGTGAGTATTACTATATAAACATTACCACGATATAATCGAATACAACTCAGTTACAATTATCGTTTCGTCTATCCATTCAACCTTCTGTTCAGTTCAGCCGCTCTTATGTATAACTGGAGAACAGTTACCTGGTGAGTATAACTATATAAACATCATCACGATATAATCGAATACAACCCCAGATAGGATCATTGTTTAGTCTATACATTCAACCTTCTGTTCAATTCAGTCGCTCGTATGTATAACGGAAGAACAGTTACCTGGTGAGTATAACTATATAAACATAATCGAATACAACTCAGATACGATGATTGTTTAATCTATCCATTCAACCTTATGTTCGATTGGGTTGCTCGTTTGTATAACGAAAGAACAGGTACCTGGTGAGTATAACTATATAAACATAATCGAATACAACCCAGATACGACGATTGTTCAATCTATACTGAATTCAACCTTCTGCTCGATTCGGCCGCTTGTATGTAAAACGGAAGAACAGTTACCTGGTGAGTATTGCTATATAAACATCATCACGATATCATCGAATACAACTCAGAGATACAATTATCGTTTCGTCTAACCATTTAACCTTCTGTTCGATTCAGTCGCTAGTATGTGTAACGGAAGTACCGTCACCTGGTAAGTATCACTATATATACAGTATTGCGATATAATCGGATACCACCCAGCTACATTGATTGTTCAGTCTATCCATTCAACTTTCTGTTCGTTTCGGTCGCTCGTATGTATAACGAAAGACCAGTAACCTGGTGAGTATTTCTATATGAACGTCTCCACGATATAATCGATTACAACTCAGATACAATGATCATTCCGTCTATCCATCCAACCTTATGTTCGATTGGGTCGCTCGTATGTATAACGCAAGAACAGTCACCTGGTGAGTTTTACTATATAAACATCACCACGATATAATCGAATACAACTCAGTTACAATTATCGTTCCGTCTAACCATCCAACCTTATGTTCGATTCAGACGCTCGTATGTGTAACGAAAGAACCGTTACATGGTAGGTGTAACTAAATATACAGCATAACGATATAATCGGAGACAACCCAGATACAATGATTGTTCAATCTATCCATTCAACCTTATGTTCGATTCGGTTGCTCGTATGTATAACGAAAGAACTGTTACCTGGTTAGACATACTATATGATAATAATCACGATATAATCAAATACAACCCAGATACGATGATTGTGCAGTCTATCCATTCAACCTTCTGTTCAGTTCAGTCGCTCTTATGTATAACTGGAGAACAGTTTCCTGGTGAGTTTAACTATATAAACATTATCAAGATATAATCGAATACAACCCCAGATACGATTATTGTTTAGTCTATCCATTCAACCTTATGTTCAATTCAGTCGCTCGTATGTATAACGGAAGAACAGTTACCTGGTGAGTATAACTATATGAACATAATCGAATACAATCCAGATACGATGATTTTTCAATCTATACTAAATTTAAGCTTCTGCTCGATTCGGTCGCTTGTATGTAAAACGGAAGAACAGTTACCTGGTGAGTATTGCTATATAAACATCATCACGATATCATCGAATAAAACTCAGAGATACAATTATCGTTTCGTCTTACCATTTAACCTTCTGTTCGATTCAGTTGCTAGTATGTGTAACGGAAGTACCGTCACCTGGTAAGTATCACTATATATACAGTATTGCGATATAATGGGATACCACCCAGATACATTGATTGTTCAGTCTATCCATTCAACTTTCTGTTCGTTTCGGTCGCTCGTATGTAAAACGGGAATACCGTCACCTAATGTGTATAACTATATACACAGCATCACATCATAATCGAATACAACCCAGATACTATCCATTCAACCTTCTGTTCGATTCGGTTGCTCGTATGTATAACGGAAGAACAATTACCTGGTGAGTATAACTATATAAACATAATCGAATACAACCCAGATACGACGATTGTTCAATCTATACTGAATTCAACCTTCTGCTCGATTCGGCCGCTTGTATGTAAAACGGAAGAACAGTTACCTGGTGAGTATTGCTATATAAACATCATCACGATATCATCTAATACAACTCAGAGATATAATTATCGTTTCGTCTAACCATTTAAGCTTCTGTTCGATTCAGTCGCCAGTATGTGTAACGGAAGTACCGTCACCTGGTAAGTATCACTATATATACAGTATTGCGATATAATCGGATACCACCCAGATACATAGATTGTTCAGTCTATCCATTCAACTTTCTGTTCGTTTCGGTCGTTCGTATGTAAAACGGGAATACCGTCACCTAGTGTGTATAACTATATACACAGCATAACATCATAATCGAATACAACCCAGATACTATCCATTCAACCTTCTGTTCGATTCGGTTGCTCGTATGTATAACGAAAGAACAGTAACCTGGTGAGTATTTCTATATGAACGTCATCACGATATAATCGAATACAACTCAGATACAATGATCATTCCGTCTATCCATCCAACCTTATGTTCGATTGGGTCGCTCGTATGTATAACGCAAGAACAGTCACCTGGTGAGTTTTACTATATAAACATCACCACGATATAATCGAATACAACTCAGTTACAATTATCGTTCCGTCTAACCATCCGACCTTATGTTCGATTCAGACGCTCGTAAGTGTAACGGAAGAACCGTTACATGGTAGGTGTAACTAAATATACAGCATAACGATATAATCGGAGACAACCCAGATACAATGATTGTTCAATCTATCCATTCAACCTTATGTTCGATTCAGTTGCTCGTATGTATAACGGAAGAACTGTTACCTGGTTAGACATACTATATGATAATAATCACGATATAATCAAATACAACCCAGATACTATCCATTCAAACTTCTGTTCGATTCGGTTGCTCGTATGTATAACGAAAGAACAGTAACCTGGTGAGTATTTCCATATGAACTTCATCACGATATAATCGAATACAACTCAGATACAATGATCATTCCGTCTATCCATCCAACCTTCTGTTCGATTTGGTCGCTCGTACGTATAACGCAAGAACAGTCACCTGGTGAGTATTACTATATAAACATTACCACGATATAATCGAATACAACTCAGTTACAATTATCGTTTTGTCTATCCATTCAACCTTCTGTTCAGTTCAGCCGCTCTTATGTATAACTGGAGAACAGTTACCTGGTGAGTATACCTATATAAACATCATCACGATATAATCGAATACAACCCCAGATAGGATCATTGTTTAGTCGATACATTCAACCTTCTGTTCAATTCAGTCGCTCGTATGTATAACGGAAGAACAGTTACCTGGTGAGTAAAACTATATGAACATAATCGAATACAACTCAGATACGATGATTGTTTAATCTATCCATTGAACCTTATGTTCGATTGGGTTGCTCGTATGTATAACGAAAGAACAGGTACCTGGTGAGTATAACTATATAAACATAATCGAATACAACCCAGATACGACGATTGTTCAATCTATACTGAATTCAACCTTCTGCTCGATTCGGCCGCTTGTATGTAAAACGGAAGAACAGTTACCTGGTGAGTATTGCTATATAAACATCATCACGATATCATCGAATACAACTCAGAGATACAATTATCGTTTCGTCTAACCATTTAATCTTCTGTTCGATTCAGTCGCTAGTATGTGTAACGGAAGTACCGTCACCTGGTAAGTATCACTATATATACAGTATTGCGATATATTCGGATACCACCCAGATACATTGATTGTTCAGTCTATCCATTCAACTTTCTGTTCGTTTCGGTCGTTCGTATGTAAAACGGGAATACCGTCACCTAGTGTGTATAACTATATACACAGCATAACATCATAATCGAATACAACCCAGATACTATCCATTCAACCTTCTGTTCGATTCGGTTGCCCGTATGTATAACGAAAGAACAGTAACCTGGTGAGTATTTCCATATGAATTTCATCACGATATAATCGAATACAACTCAGATACAATGATCATTCCGTCTATCCATCCAACCTTCTGTTCGTATTGGTCGCTCGTACGTATAACGCAAGAACAGTCACCTGGTGAGTATTACTATATAAACATTACCACGATATAATCGAATACAACTCAGTTACAATTATCGTTTTGTCTATAAATTCAACCTTCTGTTCAGTTCAGCCGCTCTTATGTATAACTGGAGAACAGTTACCTGGTGAGTATAACTATATAAACATCATCACGATATAATCGAATACAACCCCAGATAGGATCATTGTTTAGTCTATACATTCAACCTTCTGTTCAATTCAGTCGCTCGTATGTATAACGGAAGAACAGTTACCTGGTGAGTATAACTATATAAACATAATCGAATACAACTCAGATACGATGATTGTTTAATCTATCCATTCAACCTTATGTTCGATTGGGTTGCTCGTATGTATAACGAAAGAACAGGTACCTGGTGAGTATAACTATATAAACATAATCGAATACAACTCAGATACGATGATTGTTCAATCTATCCATTTAACCTTCTGCTCGATTCGGTCGCTTGTATGTAAAACGGAAGGACAGTTACCTGGTAAGTATTGCTATATAAACATCATCACGATATCATCGAATTCAACTCAGATACAATTACCGTTTCGTCTAACCATTCAACATTCTGATCGATTCAGTCGCTAGTATGTGTAACGGAAGTATCGTCACCTGGTAAGTATCACTATATATACAGAATTGCGATATAATCGACTACCACCCAGATACATTGATTGTTCAGTCTATCCATTCAACTTTCTGTTCGTTTTGGTCGCTCGTATGTATAACGAAAGACCAGTAACCTGGTGAGTATCTCTATATGAACGTCATCACGATATAATCGAATACAACTCAGATACAATGATCATTCCGTCCATCCATCCAACCTTATGTTCGATTGGGTCGCTCGTATGTATAACGCAAGAACAGTCACCTGGTGAGTTTTACTATATAAACATCACCACGATATAATCGAATACAACTCAGTTACAATTATCGTTCCGTCTAACCATCCAACCTTATGTTCGATTCAGACGCTTGTATGTGTAACGAAAGAACCGTTACATGGTAGGTGTAACTAAATATACAGCATAACGATATAATCGGAGACAACCCAGATACAATGATTGTTCAATCTATCCATTCAACCTTATGTTCGATTCGGTTGCTCGTATGTATAACGGAAGAACTGTTACCTGGTTAGACATACTATATGATGATAATCACGATATAATCAAATACAACCCAGATACTATCCATTCAAACTTCTGTTCGATTCGGTTGCTCGTATGTATAACGAAAGAACAGTAACCTGGTGAGTATTTCCATGTGAACTTCATCACGATATAATCGAATACAACTCAGATACAATGATCATTCCGTCTATCCATCCAACCTTCTGTTCGATTTGGTCGCTCGTACGTATAACGCAAGAACAGTCACCTGGTGAGTATTACTATATAAACATTACCACGATATAATCGAATACAACTCAGTTACGATTATCGTTTTGTCTATCCATTCAACCTTCTGTTCAGTTCAGCCGCTCTTATTTATAACTGGAGAACAGTTACCTGGTGAGTATAACTATATAAACATCATCACGATATAATCGAATACAACCCCAGATAGGATCATTGTTTAGTCTATTCATTCAACCTTCTGTTCAATTCAGTCGCTCGTATGTATAACGGAAGAACAGTTACCTGGTGAGTATTGCTATATAAACATCATCACGATATCATCGAATACAACTCAGAGATACGATTATCGTTTCGTCTAACCATTTAACCTTCTGTTCGATTCAGTCGCCAGTATGTGTAACGGAAGTACCGTCACCTGGTAAGTATCACTATATATACTGTATTGCGATATAATCGGATATCACCCAGATACATTGATTGTTCAGTCTATCCATTCAACTTTCTGTTCGTTTCGGTCGTTCGTATGTAAAACGGGAATACCGTCACCTAGTGTGTATAACTATTATACAGCATAACATCATAATCGAATACAACCCAGATACTATCCATTCAACCTTCTGTTCGATTCGGTTGCTCGTATGTATAACGAAAGAACAGTAACCTGGTGAGTATTTCCATATAAACTTCATCACGATATAATCGAATACAACTCAGATACAATGATCATTCCGTCTATCCATCCAACCTTCTGTTCGATTTGGTCGCTCGTACGTATAACGCAAGAACAGTCACCTGGTGAGTATTACTATATAAACATTACCACGATATAATCGAATACAACTCAGTTACAATTATCGTTTTGTCTATCCATTCAACCTTCTGTTCAGTTCAGCCGCTCTCATGTATAACTGGAGAACAGTTACCTGGTGAGTATAACTATATAAACATCATCACGATATAATCGAATACAACCCCAGATAGGATCATTGTTTAGTCTATACATTCAACCTTCTGTTCAATTCAGTCGCTCGTATGTATAACGGAAGAACTGTTACCTGGTGAGTATAACTATATAAACATAATCGAATACAACTCAGATACGATGATTGTTTAATCTATCCATTCAACCTTATGTTTGATTGGGTTGCTCGTATGTATAACGAAAGAACAGGTACCTGGTGAGTATAACTATATAAACATAATCGAATACAACTCAGATACGATGATTGTTCAATCTATCCATTTAACCTTCTGCTCGATTCGGTCGCTTGTATGTAAAACGGAAGGACAGTTACCTGGTAAGTATTGCTATATAAACATCATCACGATATCATCGAATTCAACTCAGATACAATTATCGTTTCGTCTAACCATTCAACATTCTGTTCGATTCAGTCGCTAGTATGTGAGTAGTAGAGCTAAGCCGCCACCAGCCCACTTTGACCTCAAGTAACCCCGTGGATGGCATGTCCATCAGCAGTGACCATACAGTAGGGGGGTCTAGTGAAGGTCACGAAGACATCTTCAATCTGAAGACATCTTGCAGACCACACCCTCAACTGACACTACCCCCTTAGGCCTTTTACGCTGTACCCCCCTTTGGACCCTTAGCGCTGCGCAATCCGAAGACATCTTGTGACGTCATATTCCATTTAAAAAAAAGCCAGTACAATCAGGATTCGAACCCGCACCAATACGGTGCAAAGTTTCAAGACCAAACGCTTCGTCCACGCGGCCACTGCGGGACATATCAATTAACATTTCTAAAAATAAACCGATGCGGTTATTTGTGCTTTGTGGAACGTAGCAACCTCGGCAAGCGGGGAGCAGAGGAAACGAACAATGGCTTATTTATTCATTATACATCAGTGTATGAATAGAGATAATCGCATTCAAGGTCAGGTTCGCTGCATTCCAATGATGACTCAACATATCACGCCATGATGCAACAGCGTGATGTATTCGAGCAGATCCATGGAGCAGGGAAAGGAACAATGGCTTATTCATTCAATAAACATCAGTGTATTGATAGACATAATTGCATTCAAGGTCAGGTTCGCTGCATTCCATTGATGATTCAACATGATACAATATTTCGCGTAACGTTACAAAGATAAGAGACGACAAAGCGACTGCCACTGTTGCCAGACGTTTGAAAATATAATGCATTGATGCCAGACGTTTGAAAATATCTGAAGATATCCCATAACATACCTACCAAAGTAGAATGCGAACCACCACGTGGATACTTGATGGATAACGGGGTGTGGCTGCCCGAAGTTAGGCGTCTGACATCTAATGTTTGGCAGCCAAATGTCAAATGTAAAATGTAAAATGTCAAATGTCAAATGTCAAATGTCAAATGTCAAATGTCAAATGTCAAATGTCAAATGTCAAATGTCAAATGTCAAATGTCAAATGTCAAATGTCAAATGTCAAATGTCAAATGTCAAATGTCAAATGTCAAATGTCAAATGTCAAATGTCAAATGTCAAATGTCAAATGTCAAATGTCAAATGTCAAATGTCAAATGTCAAATGTCAAATGTCAAATGTCAAATGTCAAATGTCAAATGTCAAATGTCAAATGTCAAATGTCAAATGTCAAATGTCAAATGTCAAATGTCAAATGTCAAATGTCAAATGTCCAATGTCAAATGTCAAATGTCAAATGTCAAATGTCAAATGTCAAATGTCAGTTCTATGGTTCAGTGACATAAAGTTGAAATATAATGATGAAAGCAGATTCATGTTAGTATCACAATGACTTCAGACGAGTACAGGAGGAAACTAGAAGAATTCGGTGAACGTGTCCGTCAGTTGAGTAGAGATATAACTTTCTACGAAGAGAAAACTAGAGTATTGAAGAAGTTGGAGTATCTGAGTTTGTGGGATAAACTTTTCAGTTGTGAGAGTAGAAGACCTGTGACAAATATAGATAACTCTAAAAATGTCACGACTATCATTAATCATTCTGACAGCCGTTTTGAATGATGTATTCTATACAAACGTACCCACTGATATGAAGATTTCAAAGATATGCTTCAACGATGAAAGAAAAATCTGCAGTCAATCGCCATGGGCAATAATGAAACATAAAGTAGTGAATGATGGACGACTACCAGTATTTTACAAGGAGATACCACAAGAAAATAACTCATTTTACAAAATGAAATTCCTATTGAATGATGGAACTCAAGAGGAAAGAGAATGGCAAGCTACACCTTTCAAGAAGACAACAACAGATGTCAACATATTAAATGAAATTTATAAAATGTTTTCAATACTATATTTGATATTGGCAACTATAATCATTTTAATAATGAATTTCTTTATGAAAACTATAAAAAAGTATAGATCGTCTTGTAGTACATGAAAAATAAACAATTCAACAGATATACGAGGTGTTTCAATAAAACTCAATAATTAGAATAATAATACATATATTGAGGAAAATATACAATACTTTTCTACTTGGGTAATACAACATATGTAAACCATTGATGTAATTGATCAACGTTTCGTTGGGTGCACATGAATTTTCCATTGGCGTGGTTAGGACAATACGTAATGGTGGGCTGGAAGTTTTCCGTAGTCAATGATGAGTCATCATACAGCGTCACATCGTAAATGGTTGGATACACTGCAAGCTCAGTACACTTTGTTTTCAAAAAGTCAGCCTTCTGATTTCCTCTCACATAAATGCACTCAACTGAATGTAGTAGATATTTCTCCAAAATGACATTCATTTCACTATAGTCAATATCTCCAGAATGATATGATATTCCATGAACAAATTTTTCCAAGTATTGTGTGGTTTTTTTATCTTTTCCGCTCACATCAGCATAAGGTGTAGGAGGCTTGAACAAAAAGTTTGATCTTTGACGACCAATCTGAATGGTCAATTCTTTCGGATGGAAGACGCCATCGAGCGTGAAACCTTGAATGTCAACGAATGCGATTCTCATGATGGTCAACGGTGAAATGGCGAGCACGAACGGTACTCGACCACTTATATTATGCTTTTCACAACCTCCGTCAGAGGGTAGTACTCTAGCAGACAATCGTGCACGATGATGCAATAGGCCTTAGTATCAGCAGGAAATCCTTTAGCAGACTCAATCTCCAGCTTTATATCCACTGTCGATGATTTCATGCTATCTTCCTGCTTGGAGCAATCAATCACGAATAATGCATGATCTTTGAATGCTGAGTAGTCCAAAATTGGATGAACTTGTGTGGAATGTGAATAGCTCGAGTAGAAACTGGTATAGTTGTAGTAAGCAGTGACATAATCGTTTCTATCGAAATCCAACTGCATTCTTTCGTTTGGCCAATATTCTCCATTCAATGATAGTCTGATGCTAGATATGCTGATGTTATCAAAGGTAGTGACATCACTGTCGAGTTTATTGCGTATATTCTTCTGGAAACAAACGATGACGTAACGTGGGCGTTCCACTGCGGCGCTGGTTTTAACTGCCCAAATTTCATTCTTTGCACTTTGTGTGAGCGCTGGTAATTCGCTGAGACTCCATTTTCTGAATGGAATCATTATTGGTGTATCATTCTTGATGGGTTGCATCAATTGTAGTTTGATTTCATCATTGGGAAATATATGCTTGACCTTCAGTACCATACTATCTATCAAAACTTTGACTTTCGTTGCAGTCGTTACACCAGTATTGGTAAGTTCCTTGACAATTACGCTATCTTTATCGTCACGTGCTCGAACTAGACGAATCGTTTGTCTTCCGTAGACAATCGAAGTGTAGTCATTGAATACGTTGAAAATGTGCTTGAGAGGTATCAACAAACTGAACGACTCATCCACAGCATTCAGGAACGGTTTTTCGGGGTACGTCCATCAAGCCGTCGCCAAATGTTTAGAGTCTTCAGGTTTACAGCAGAGGAATCCTCGTACAGTACTAACAATTCCAGGATCTCTTATCACTTCTATCTCTCTGGCACTCTGCACATAAGTGCACGAATCAAAAAAAAACGCTCCACAATTGGGAGCCAATGACACGTTACCAGCTCCGTCAATATCTAATTTTCCTTTGATTTCCAACAAAGATTCATGCATTGCGAAAAATGCATCTGCTTGATTCACATTAATCTCCACCATATCATTGTTATCGAATGATTTCACGTACGGGATGTAGGATCGATACTCTTCCTTCCGGATAGTTTCATCATATTGGGGTCGACGATAAATATCGAAAATTGGGTTCATCCTTATTTGATTGAACGATGCTGCAGACGTTGTCGGTGATTGCTCAGAATGAACGTACTTGCGTTTTACCATCTCTAACTCTCAATCCAACAGATTGGAGAAAAATAATATTTTCTGGGGAGAGCTGGTCACGTCGCTTGAAAGAACTCGATGATACTGATAGGTTTGAAGTGGGTGGCACCCTTTTATGCTGAATTACCAAACCCATTCAACGTTCCTTCAAGTCCAAGTGCAAAGTACTTTTCTCTCCTCGAAAATTCACAGGTCCGAGATCTTGATCCAATACTCTAACACTGATGTTGGTGATCTCTGTCAAGTTACTTCTCACAGGCAAATAGAAGGGGGTATTGGGACGTTCGTTGATTGCGTATCCAGGATCGACTGTAATAGGAAAGCTCAATATAGTATGGGCCGGTCTGTTTCCGTAGAAGGCTCCTTCGGTAATGTTGCAATCGAAATGTAAGCTAGATACTTTAAGAATATTCACTGGTCGATCTGAAGAGTGCACTATACCAGGTTCCAAGATCCTTTTCGAAAATCCTAATAATTCTCCAAAACTATTATCGTTTTCGAAACTGATGGCGTGCAATCGACTATAGATTTCACACTCCAAGGTGTTGTTGTTTGGTTTCAATGAGAAATCTGTATTATTCAAATGCTCCTGAATATAACTTTCAATGTTTTCAATCTCATAACAACCTGTTGGCAGCTCAATTTCCTTCAATATTGAACGATTATTATTTTCGTAGTAGTAAAATTTTTCACCATCGATGTTTGGTATGGAATGGTAAGTATGAAAGCCTAGTACAGCTATGTAATAACTTTTCCTGGGATCTAGTATGATCGGTGTGGAAGGGGTGAAAGAGAACTCGTTGGTAGTACTAGTCAGCGTAAGCAGCTGAGACATGACTGATGACATTACCAGTGGTACAGGAATATTTATAATAAAACCATCATCGACATAACCTCATATTATTTATTAATAGATTACGGTCCCTCTACATTTCAAAAAATAATTACAACCGTGACAATCGTACTGTGAACTGACAGGTTCATCCACATGTGTTTGAGCATCTGGCCTATTATAATGAATGTAACATGGTAGACGTATTCTCAAATCGAAATTACACTGATAATCGTTTGGTAATTTATGCCAAACATTCAACAATTCCCATGGTCTAGCATGTTGTATCAAATATTTGATTGGAAATTCTCTCAATTCATCTTCAGTAAAGTCTTGCAACCTCTTCTCACCATGAAGGAATGCTAAAACGGCTTCCATTATTGTACAAAAACTTCAAGCAGAGATGTCCGCAGTTGAACTGATTATAGTTTTGAAACTGATCGTTGTTGTAGTATAGTTTGATTTTACCCAGATATCGGACAAGTTCTTTCGGTGGTTTCAGACAACCAAATGAATCAAAATACTCAACGACATCATTTATCTTTCTATAAGCTACCCAATGAGTGCCTTGATTCTTCGACACATCTAAATTTAGAATTGCAGTTTCACGTTGACGAGGACCACTGCTTGGCAAATTGTCTCGCATGAAAACGCCTCGAAAATGTGGTATCTTCAAGAATTTCACATACTCTAACAACTCGGTATCGTACAACGGTCTATTGGGTAGCTTCATTGGGAGTTTTTTTGTTTTTTTAAATATAAACCAAAGCCTCCTTTGGCGTTTTTACGCAAGTACAGCCCTTTACCAATAGCTTCCATAGCTTTATTATGTCTATGATCTTCTTCCAATTTCTTTTTCGCATTCCTCGCATCGATAATTGTCTTTGCTATCGCACCACTTCCCCCTGCAATGCTACCGAGAGCACCAAGGGCTGCAAAAATTGGCAATAGTGGTAGGATACCTCCGGATTTTGCATTGAAAGGTATGATGAGTGGTATTCTGATTTTCTTTTTTCCACCAGCTTGCTTGATGGCAAGTCTAGCAGCTTTTAGAGCAATCGAAGCAGTCTTCTTTAGATTGGTCGGGGGATTCTTCTTCAGAGATTTTCCAATTTTACCCACGATATGTCTTTGGAATGAGCATCCCATACCAAGCTTACGTTTAGCTTTCATTCCGGAAGTAACTAATAAGGCTGCAGCTCTCTCACCAAACTTGGCGTCTGTTGATTTCACTCGTTGCCAAGCAGCGTCTTCCAATACTGAATCGGCTTTGTGACGATCTTCCAGAGTCTTGTGCTGCGAGTATGCAATATCGTGTTGTTTGCATGCAGCGTCTAGAGGATTAATGCCAGTATTTCCACGAGCCAATCGTTTTTGTAGTTTAGTTCCAGCTGTAAAATAAATGAAATATTAGTAATCGTTTGCATCGTCCAGTAATCTGACTTACGTCCACAATACTGATAGCCTCCGGGTAAATGGAGCTCAAAAGGTAACTTGTTTATCAGGGAATTCAAAACACCTTCTCCCTCGTACGAAGACATTGAAACTGATAACGTGGAACTGTTACACATATATTTATAGGCTAACATAAACGTCAATCATGTCACAAGATGAAGGTCATTCAACAAGAACAGTCGTTACCTATTGAAAATTTAGATTTTCACACATCATCAACGACCCTTGGTAAACATGGTAAATTATTGCCCAATTCATTTAGAGCAATAGTATGTGGGCCAAGTGGTTGTGGTAAGACGAACGTCATGTTGTCAGTAATTTTCAATCCAAATGGTGCGAAATTCGAAAATGTTTACGTGTACTCCAAGTCATTGTATCAACCGAAATATCAACTACTCCAAGAGGTATTAAATGGTGTGAAAGAGGTTGGCTACTTCCCATTCAAGGATAATGATGAGATTATAAGTCCATCACATGCAAAACCCAACTCTATATTCCTATTCGATGATGTAGCGTGTGATTCCCAACAGAAAATCCGGGAATATTTTTCAATGTGTAGACACAAGGATATTGATGCTGCCTACCTTTGTCAGACCTACTCAAAAATACCTAAACAGCTCATACGAGACAACTGTAACCTGATTGTACTATTCAAACAAGATGAAATCAATTTGAAGCACGTATTTGATGAACACGTATCTCCAGACATGAGTTTCGAAGACTTTAAATGCTTGTGTTCGAAATGTTGGAATGTTGCATATGGTACTCTTGTGATTGTCAAAGATTTCGATATGAATGATGGTAGATATCGTCAAGGGTTTGATAAATATATAAAAATATAAGTATCAAACATCATCAGATCATTCCCCATCATGATGTCATCAAGTCGTGTTGGCACACACAAATACAAAAAGCGCAGCAAACGTGCTGCCTCCCCCACTGATTTGAACATAGACGATCAAATAGCTGCACGCAAACGCAAAATTGCAGAGCTCACCCGTTCAATTAGGAAAAAGTACTTGGCATTGAAACTGGGTAGATCGGAAAAAGATGAATCTCTCATCAAAATGTTTAAACCCATTTCGGAGCCACTACATGAAATTGTCAAATCCTCGAAGATCAATAATGCATTAAGAAGTATCAAAAAAGAAGAATCGCCTGAACTGAAGAAAGAAGAAGAAGAGGAAGGAGAAGAAAAAGAACAAACACAATTTCTTCCAATGGAAGAAGTAGGCAGAATAAGTGCGAACACGAGTGGACGAGATGATGATGATGAAGTATTTCGCGAAAATATACCTGAACAAAATATTTCGAAAAATGTTATGGATGAATATCTAGATCAATATCCAGTCATGTCACATCCATATATCAGAGATCATTGGTCATATAGTGAAAAAATAGATACAATGTATGGACCAACGTATGATCCCCAAACATCAAAATGGTATCTAGGAACGCAAGAACTTGACTTTGATAAAAGGACTGGCTTCATCAAAATTGGAGGTGAACAGATACGAGGAACCCCAGGACTGTATAAGCTCATCTTCTATGATGATCCTACGGATTTTAACGAAGAAGATGTGCAAGCTTACAAGGAGCTATTGAAATTGAGTGATCGATATATCAATAAAGATGGAAGACTTAAAGGTTCTACGAGATGGAAATACACAGAAATCATAAAACCGCTTATAATGGAGTTGCGAAAAGGTAGAAGACGTTCAACGACTGGTAATGGTTTGAAATTAACGTACAATGAAAAACCGGTGGAGTATATTTATTGGGATGATCCGAATGAACTCGTTGATCGTTTGAAGCTGTTGATAGCTTCCAAGGCAGCTGGAAACACCTCACTCGATAATGAAATAGTTTCCATAATCAATGAACTTCGGGAAGCTGGCTATATATACTGATAACACTGGCAATGATGAGTCATTTGAACAATGAGTCTGAACAAGTTCGGACACAGATATGCTCCACATGAAGGTAGCAATAACATTATTGAATTGACTCATTTAAGAAAACAATTTGTATCACAAGATATTATGATAAAGAATTTAACTGATGCATTGAATTTGATTGACCACAAAATAAATAAATTTGAAGAATTCATTTCGAGGAACCCTCCAACGGCTAGTGAACATATGTCAACGAAAAAGTATGTAGATGATGTGATTTCACAAATTAAATTTGATTTCAAGTTGGCCATTGATAATTATACCAAAAAAGTTCGAGGGGTACTCGATGGAAAAGTGAGTAAAGTTGAAATTGATAATTTCAATACAAAATTGAATGAATTGATTAGTGGTCACGCAAACAGTACTACAAACCGCATTGATGCACTACAAAGTCAAATGACAAATGCCTTGAAAAATATCGAAGGATCAATAAATAGACTCAATAGTAAAAATAACCATTGATAGTATGGCTTCAACAGACAAGATTCAACTCGTTGATGAGCTTCATGCGCCAGCCCGCAAGACTTACCCTAGACGACGAACCATCATCAAGGGCTTAGACGATTTATGGCAAATGGATTTGGCCGAAATGAGACCTTATGCACACCAAAATAAAGGTTTCAAAATGATTTTGGTAGTTATCGACTGTTTTTCTAAATACCTATGGACACGCCCACTCAAAACTAAGACGGGTGAAGAGATCACTAAATCTTTTGCGGATATACTGCACCAAGCTAAGCGTATACCAAAAAATCTGCAATCAGATCAAGGAACGGAATTTTTCAATAGCAAATTTCAGACCTTGATGAAAAAATATAACATAAACCACTATAATACATTCACTGTGAAAAAGGCTGCCATTGCTGAACGGGTAATAAGAACACTCAATAATAAACTCTACAAGTATTTCAGTCTGAATGGAAAATACAGATGGATTGATGTATTGCCAAAAATTACTAAACAATATAATGACACCAAGCACAGTAGGACTAGATTGAAACCTTCTGAAGTGAACAAGTCCAACGAAAAAGAGATATTACGTCAGAGATATAGTCATTTGAAAATTGCTGGTCCACGTAAGCTCAAAGTTGGTGATATCGTGCGGATATCCAAGTCTAAACATATTTTCGAAAAAGGGTACACGCCAAATTGGACGACAGAGTTATTCAAAATCATTAAAGTTAAAATAACCAATCCTGTAACATACTTACTCGAAGACATGCATGGTCAGCCAATCAGCGGTGCTTTCTATGAGGAGGAATTGCAGAAAACCAAAAATCCCGACATTTACCTCATTGAAAAAGTATTGAGGAGAAAGGGAAAGAAAATGTACATCAAGTGGCTAGGACTTGACAGAAAACATAACAGTTGGATAGAAGACGTTGATTTAGTATAGAATCTTATGGAAAATACGCACAAAATTCTGCAGTCGTGGGGCCTTTTCATCTCCATCATAAAGAACAGAAATCACAATTCAAGTTCGGATAAGTCTAGGATGGAGGGGAATATAAATGTCTGCATGAAGTTGATTTCAGTCTCAGTCGAGTTTATATCCAGCTATGTCGAGTCAAGATAGTGGTTACGCTAGTATGTCAGATGTAAGTGACGTCGAGATGACACCACCACCATCACCACCAGCAGCATCATTCAGTGAAGAATCTGATGGAGAATTAGACGAGCTGTTGGAAATGTTCGAGAATTCAGCCAAAGATGAGATGTATTACCTACTCCACACATCATTCTCATCGGGGTGTTTCAATATTGGGGTTGGTTTAAGCCCTGCCAGATCGTTCAGTCCAGCTGTCATTCTAACATGTTCATCATACAGAATATCTTTTGGATTAATGGAGTGGGCTGTATTCATCGATTTGCTGCAAAATCAATTGGAAAAATTTTTCAATGCAGCAACTAGCCAAGAGTGTGAAGCCGTTACGTTTCCATGTGGTGATTACTGCAAAGTTACACAGATGGTGTACGGTGAAGTGAAATTTCTAATGGTGAGCAAATTTGGTGTTGACTTCTACATCGATGATAAAGATGCCAATCAAATCCTCGAAGTTCATCGAGGTGTAGTGATTCATCGGGTGGCCATGCTGGAGGACATGAACTTTAGTGCTTATTTTCATAATATTGTAGATTTAATCAGATCTAGTTTCCATGATGATGAAAATAGTCGTTTAGATGTTTTGTATGCATTTTGTGAGATGTCTAATTGTACCTTATTAGGTAATGCATTGAGAGAATATTTGTTTTTCTATAAAAGCAATGTTTTGAAATATTTGAAAATAAAATGATCAACCCATAACTTTTCGTTTTTCTTCATAAATTATGCATTTCATCAACCAAACTTGGGAAAGGAAAAAATACATGCGAAAGTGATATTTTTTTTTATTGAAATAATTGGTATAATCAGGAAGTATAAAATAAAGTTATATACATTTATAGATGTGAATAATTGTGAATATGTATGAAGATATAACTAAAATGTATATTGATATAATTATGATTAATATACAAAAGAATTAGCTTCAATATTTTCCATAATTTTCTTCTCATGTATGTACACAAACTATATCACATGTTTGAACTACAATACCAATGACATTCAATCATATTTTCACAATGATGAAAATCCAACCAATCGTCTCTATCATTAATGAAAAATTAGTCTTCCAAGATGCTATAATGCCCCCATGGGAGAGTGTTATGTGAGCCCGCAATCAGATAACGTTTATCGTCATGCGGACTTAGAGCGATTTTAGTCTGCTCAACACTAAAAACATTGTGAGCATAGGAGCGAATACAGCGTTGCGATGCTGTTTTTTCTGAATTCTCAGTCAGACATTGGACATAGTCCTCGAACTTGATTTCATTTTCGATAACGCTATATTTCACTCCTTTGAATTTTTTGACACATTTCCCACCCTGGATTTTGAAAGTATATAATTTTGAACGCAACCCTACGAAATCCGTCATGATGCTACCGTTAGCTTCGTCTTTCATCAAACCTGGCACTTTTTTATTTTGCATAGGAATATCGTAAATGTTGTCGCTTGGATAATCACTTGTATCAAATTTTTCAATGTTAGCCTTTATCAATTGTTTGTAAACGTCATCACATTTTATTTCATAGATGAGGGAGTCCGTATCTGTGTACAGAAGCTTACATTCATCAATATCATACTTCTCCATCATAAAGCTATAATGAAAATCGTACATGCACACCTTGGATATATCGAGTATTGACATTCCGATGTATAGTGGTTTATTGAATAACAAATTAGACTTTGTCATTTCGATAGCTATGGGGTTTTCATCGAATATGGTGCGATTACGGAAATTTGGATGTGCAATCAAATTTTTGGCACCATATCGACCTTTCCATTTCGAAACCAATTTAACTACACGGTGTTTCCTAATGTTCTCCATAGTTTTTCCAAACACAGCGTTATTTGCTAACTTATAATTATTTTTACCGAAAGTGGATTTTGCTTCCGCACGTAATTTTGTATTGAGTTCAATATATGGTTTGAGCCAGGGTGATTGATCAAATTGGAGGATTTTGTGAATTTTTTTCAAGACCACTCCGTACTTTAGCGCTTGTTTGAGTACGCGGTAATGGACTACGTAGTTGTACTTGTCGTACAGAGTGGTCATCAGTTTAGGTAATTTTGAACCAGGCGGTGTACGATGTTCTGCACATAATGGAAAATCTTTATGCTTATCATGTAAACATTCGGGATACTCCAAATCGACTTCGAGTATATAACCGACAGGTGATGTGTCAGATATGTTGAGTACATTGAATGAATCAATATTCTCGATCCACTTAAAGCCTCCCAATGGAAGATATTCCATCATGGCCCAACCATACAGATTATTGACGTCGAGATAAAGCAAGAAAGTTGACGGTTTGGTAGCGTCATACCTATCACCCATGTAAATATTATTAGCTGCAGAGAATCGATTGCAACATTGACTTATTCCACCACGAATCCCTCGCTCGACAAAAAGAAGCATGTCCACATCCTTTAAAATTTTCAATTGACATTTGGTGTACTTCAACATACATGACCAAGTATATCCTGGCATAGTATAATACCATGCAGGATCCAAACCATACGTCTCATGACCGATATTGCGAAAGTTTTCGAAAATATCGGCCAAGAGCAGTATGTCCGTTTTCATGTATAGATCAGAGTACTCACCCAGTGATTTCAAGCTAAAAGTTTGCCATACATTCTGCGCATGTTTATATTCAACGTCGGTGATGTTACAATCATTCAACTTGTTGTAGAACTGTTCATGTGTTGGCAAACTTGACCACTCTAATTTTTCGATGGAATCAATGAAATCATAGGGAAATACTCCTTTTCGAGTAAGCAATTCGTATTGTTTGGGGTTCAAATGAATGAATTCACGTCTCGAAATTTTCAAATCTTCTATTCTTAATGTTTGAACCAAGTTCTCCAACCCCATGCTCATAAATCGAAATGAGTCGATAAATCGAAATTTCACGTTAGTTTTATCGTCATACAGGGTGAAAGAAATATATTTCTCCTTATTAATCGAAAGAACACTAACCCGACCTCGTTTTGCTATATCTCGAATAATCAGATGACCATCGTATCCACTCAGATTATGGAAAACAATAGGAACCACCTGAGACTTTTTGTAGTTCAGATTGCACTGCTCATGCGCAAATCCGCGAAAGGCCCCCGTATAATGATTATGGTCACGTACGATCTTGTCATGCTTGAATTCTTTTTCACAAATGTGACAGTGAGTTGCAGTAGAAATATCAGCTGAAACAGTCATAGGAACGATATGTAAAGTTTTAGCTTCAATTACTTTGGAAATCTGTCTCATGCGCTCCGCAAACCAGTCCATCGAATCCATACCTCTATGACTATCGTAAAATGATAAAGCATCATCATACGAGCACTTGAAATAAAATCCAGCACTAAACGGGATGTGTTTCTGGTATTTCATGGTATGTGAACCACTGACTTTAGTACTATCTTCAAATTGTTCCAAGATTGACTCAAAATCAGCATAAATTATAAAAGGAACTCTTTCTTTGTGAATGTAATCTCTAAACTCAATTAAATCATAGCTCGGAAATGAAATTTTACAATTGTTCATTTTTTGACAATCTGCAGTATGAATGTCAAGTTTCTGTTCACTTCCAAAATAATTCAGACAACGATCGCAGATGAAAATTTTGTGTTTACGTTTACTGAGTTGTGTGTTTACTAACCGAGATAGATCTTTAATCCAGCAGTAATGATACCTTATTTCGATATCATCATCTATCTCTGGTGGCGCCTCATAATCATTCAATTTCAAGTGATATTCATTCTGAATTAATAATAAATTAACATGACGTTCTAATTTGGACTTGGTGAGTCGACTTGGAACAGTAACAAAATATGGTGGTTCTTCCGGTTTAGGTTGAATTAATTCCAAGATGTAAACGTTGACGGAAATGTTATTCAGTTTTTCAAATTTTGAAATTTTATTGATTTTCATTGGGAATTCCATCCCTTCAAAATTCAATACTCGAGAATAAAGTGGATATCTGGAAGTTCGTTGAGCATGTTTTTGTACAGGATACAGAGCCGATATGATTGCCCAAGCAAAACACGCATCATCATGATTTTCAACATTTATGCAGGCCTGTTTTTTCTTTATAGCTAATGGTAGTTCGATGAAAGACGAACCACCATTATTACCCATCCCCGATTTATTTGTATTGATTTCTAAACTAATAATTCTATGAAGTGCCCACCCGCTTTCTTTTTCTGCAAACTCCTCAAGTTCATTTTGAATTGCATCGATGACGTTTTCGAAGAACCAAATATTCAAATCTGTTCCCTGATCAATCACATTGTTTTTAGTGTTGAAATATTTGAATTCAATTTTGTCTTCTTGATTGATTGCTTGTTTTATGAATTCACCACAGAAGCATGCATTAACTTTGATTATTGGCTGAAATTTCAACATATTAATGATTCTGCGTTTGAATAATGCAAACGAATCTTTGAAAAAATGATTGATGTCCTTGTGTGTCAAATTTATTATGATACCAGTGCGTAAACGTGATGAAAATGCTGATTTCATATCTTCCCACTTGACTCGTGAAGACAATTTTGATTTAACCCCTTCCCCTGAATGGATACCCCCAATATTTTTGAATGAAATTTGAATTTGTTTCAAATGGCCTAATGATGTTTGTAATTTTTTCAAAGTTCCCATTGCCAATTGTGGTTGAATTGCTTTGTTTATCAAACGAGCAGTACGTTTGCAATGACCCAACCATATTTCATGTTCTCTCAAACTAAATTTGTTCCTCGAAATTTGTTCAGCTTCCTGCAATTTTCTAATCATGTCTGCGCTCAAGGTAGCTACATCTTCGACATCCATATTCAAAAAAGTGTACATTCACGCAGAAAAAAAACTATGAAAAATATTCAAACTTACGCCTGACAATAATTGTACTGGTGATGCGGGGGAGCTGGGATGTCTAAGTTGTTGTCTCGACTATCTCGAATTGCTCCAGTGAATGTAACTGCCCGCAGATTCGTGATCCTCTGTATACGAGGGAGTAGTTTCCTGCTGCAAACTGCTCCACTACAGGTTTAATTGCGAGAGTCGCTCTAGCAGGCAGAAAGATCTTGAAGTCATCAAGTTCCACTAGAGGTGCTTCACCGTATCTGCTGGCTTTGATTTCCACTTTTATGATGCGGTGTGGCACGTTAAGGGGCAGCTGATTCAGCTTCTTCAGGCACTTGCTAGACATCCCAATAGCATTAATTGTCTGGAGATTCATCTACATCGAAACAAAATACCCTCGTAAAAAAAAATATCAGAACAATTGAACAAGTGAAAACTATAATTTATGGGGGTATTTGTATGAATTGTTGAAAGAAAACACTCTGTATATAAATAAATGAAAGATGATTTCCAGAATCGAGTTAATATAAAACTGTACTTACGATTTGCGGTATAAAGCACAAACAATATTGTATTTCGAGAGGCAGAGGGAAAATGTATCTGCTCGTGATGCAAGATTGACGGGAACTGATTCTCCGCACTGTCAACAATCCATTTATAGATAAAGAATTCGTTACATGCGGACTCAGTGAAATGTGAGAAATGTTTAGACTGCTAATTGTTCCAGGAATTCATGTCGATAAGAAAACATGATTCATGATATCATTGTCGGCCTCGTGCAAACTTATCAATGACCTCTTTGTTCATCAATGTATTGACTAAAATGCTGATGTAAGCATGACATCATCATTGTTATCCATGAATAATTATGGTCTCGAGATATGATATCATCATTGGCCACCTGCAAACTTATGAAAGACCCCATTCATTATCGATATATCGAACGAAATACATAGATAAGTATTACATCCTCTTGTGCAATTTGGATTATTATTACAACGCTTTTTATTACTTCTAATTGGAACGTCCGTAGCGTCATTGTTAGGATGTGACCAAGAGATAGCGGCATTTGACATTTGACATGACATTTGACATTTGACATTTGACATTTGACATTTGACATTTGACATTTGACATTTGACATTTGACATTTGACATTTGACATTTGACATTTGACATTTGACATTTGACATTTGACATTTGACATTTGACATTTGACATTTGACATTTGACATTTGACATTTGACATTTGACATTTGACATTTGACATTTGACATTTGACATTTGACATTTGACATTTGACATTTGACATTTGACATTTGACATTTGACATTTGACATTTGACATTTGACATTTGACATTTGACATTCGACATTCGACATTCGACATTTGACATTTGACATTCGACATTCGACATTCGACATTCGACATTTGACATTTGACATTTGACATTTGACATTTGACATTTGACATTTGACATTTGACATTTGACATTTGACATTCGACATTCGACATTCGACATTCGACATTTGACATTTGACATTCGACATTCGACATTCGACATTCGACATTTGACATTTGACATTTGACATTTGACATTTGACATTTGACATTTGACATTTGACATTTGACATTTGACATTTGACATTTGACATTTGACATTTGACATTTGACATTTGACATTTGACATTTGACATTTGACATTTGACATTTGACATTTGACATTGGACATTTGACATTTGACATTTGACATTTGACATTTGACATTTGACATTTGACATTTGACATTTGACATTTGACATTTGACATTTGACATTTGACATTTGACATTTGACATTTGACGTTTGACATTTGACATTTGACATTTGACATTTGACATTTGACATTTGACATTTGACATTTGACATTTGACATTTGACATTTTACATTTTACATTTGACATTTGGCTGCCAAACATTAGATGTCAGACGCCTAACTTCGGGCAGCCACACCCCGTTATCCATCAAGTATCCACGTGGTGGTTCGCATTCTACTTTGGTAGGTATGTTATGGGATATCTTCAGATATTTTCAAACGTCTGGCATCATTGCATTATATTTTCAAACGTCTGGCAACAGTGGCAGTCGCTTTGTCGTCTCTTATCTTTGTAACGTTACGCGAAATATTGTATCATGTTGAATCATCAATGGAATGCAGCGAACCTGACCTTGAATGCAATTATGTCTATCAATACACTGATGTTTATTGAATGAATAAGCCATTGTTCCTTTCCCTGCTCCATGGATCTGCTCGAATACATCACGCTGTTGCATCATGGCGTGATATGTTGAGTCATCATTGGAATGCAGCGAACCTGACCTTGAATGCGATTATCTCTATTCATACACTGATGTATAATGAATAAATAAGCCATTGTTCGTTTCCTCTGCTCCCCGCTTGCCGAGGTTGCTACGTTCCACAAAGCACAAATAACCGCATCGGTTTATTTTTAGAAATGTTAATTGATATGTCCCGCAGTGGCCGCGTGGACGAAGCGTTTGGTCTTGAAACTTTGCACCGTATTGGTGCGGGTTCGAATCCTGATTGTACTAACTTTTTTTTAAATGGAATATGACGTCACAAGATGTCTTCGGATTGCGCAGCGCTAAGGGTCCAAAGGGGGGTACAGCGTAAAAGGCCTAAAGGGGGTAGTGTGAGGGGGTGTGGTCTGCAAGATGTCTTCAGATCGAAGATGTCTTCAGATTGAAGATGTCTTCAGATTGAAGATGTCTTCGTGACCTTCACTAGACCCCCCTACTGTATGGTCACTGCTGATGGACATGCCATCCACGGGGTTACTTGAGGTCAAAGTGGGCTGGTGGCGGCTTAGCTCTACTACTTATGTGTAACGGAAGTATCGTCACCTGGTAAGTATCACTATATATACAGAATTGCGATATAATCGACTACCACCCAGATACATTGATTGTTCAGTCTATCCATTCAACTTTCTGTTCGTTTCGGTCGCTCGTATGTATAACGAAAGACCAGTAACCTGGTGAGTATTTCTATATGAACGTCATCACGATATAATCGAATACAACTCAGATACAATGATCATTCCGTCTATCCATCCAACCTTATGTTCGATTGGGTCGCTCGTATGTATAACGCAAGAACAGTCACCTGGTGAGTTTTACTATATGAACATCACCACGATATAATCGAATACAACTCAGTTACAATTATCGTTCCGTCTAACCATCCAACCTTATGTTTGATTCAGACGCTCGTATGTGTAACGAAAGAACCGTTACATGGTAGGTGTAACTAAATATACAGCATAACGATATAATCGGAGACAACCCAGATACAATGATTTTTCAATCTAATCATTCAACCTTATGTTCGATTCGGTTGCTCGTATGTATAACGGAAGAACTGTTACCTGGTTAGACATACTATATGATAATAATCACGATATAATCAAATACAACCCAGATACGATGATTGTGCAGTCTATCCATTCAACCTTCTGTTCAGTTCAGTCGCTCTTATGTATAACTGGAGAACAGTTTCCTGGTGAGTATAACTATATGAACATTATCAAGATATAATCGAATACAACCCCAGATACGATTATTGTTTAGCCTATCCATTCAACCTTCTGTTCAATTCAGTCGCTCGTATGTATAACGGAAGTATAGTTACCTGGTGAGTATAACTATATGAACATAATCGAATACAACCCAGATACGATGATTGTTCAATCTATACTAAATTTAAGCTTCTGCTCGATTCGGTCGCTTGTATGTAAAACGGAAGAACAGTTACCTGGTGAGTATTGCTATATAAACATCATCACGATATCATCGAATACAACTCAGAGATACATTAAACCTTCTGTTCGATTCAGTCACTAGTATGTGTAACGGAAGTACCGTCACCTGGTAAGTATCACTATATTTACAGTATTGCGATATAATCGGATACCACCCAGATACATTGATTGTTCAGTCTATCCATTCAACTTTCTGTTCGTTGTGGTCGCTCGTATGTAAAACGGGAATACCGTCACCTAATGTGTATAACTATATACACAGCATAACATCATAATCGACTACAACCCAGATACTATTTATTCAACATTCTCTTCGATTCGGTTGCTCGTATGTATAACGAAAGAACAGTTACCTGGTGAGTATAACTATATAAACATAATCGAATACAACCCAGATACGACGATTGTTCAATCTATACTGAATTCAACCTTCTGCTCGATTCGGCCGCTTGTATGTAAAACGAAAGAACAGTTACCTGGTGAGTATTGCTATATAAACATCATCACGATATCATCGAATACAACTCAGAGATACAATTATCGTTTCGTCTAACCATTTAACCTTCTGCTCGATTCGGCCGCTTGTATGTAAAACGGAAGAACAGTAACCTGGTGAGTATTTCCATATGAACTTCATCACGATATAATAGAATACAACTCAGTTACAATTATCGTTTTGTCTATCCATTCAACCTTCTGTTCAGTTCAGCCGCTCTTATGTATAACTGGAGAACAGTTACCTGGTGAGTATAACTATATAAACATCATCACGATATAATCGAATACAACCCCAGATAGGATCATTGTTTAGTCTGTACATTCAACCTTCTGTTCAATTCAGTCGCTCGTATGTATAACGGAAGAACAGTTACCTGGTGAGTATTGCTATATAAACATAATCGAATACAACTCAGATACGATGATTGTTTAATCTATCCATTCAACCTTATGTTCGATTGGGTTGCTCGTATGTATAACGAAAGAACAGTAACCTGGTGAGTATTTCCATATGGACTTCATCACGATATAATCGAATACAACTCAGATACAATGATCATTCCGTCTATCCATCCAACCTTCTGTTCGATTTGGTCGCTCGTACGTATATCGCAAGAACAGTCACCTGGTGAGTATTACTATATAAACATTACCACGATATAATCGAATACAACTCAGTTACAATTATCGTTTTGTCTATCCATTCAAGTAGTGCACCTAAGGGGCTATCATGACAAGATGGCCGCCATGGGGCAATGACGTCATCCAAGATGGCCGCCATGGGACAGCTGTCATATGTCAACTGTCATATGTCAACTGTCATATGTCAACTGTCATATGTCAACTGTCATATGTCAACGGTCATATGTCAACTGTCATATGTCAACTGCCATATGTCAACTGTCTACTGTTTAGTGTTTCATGTCGTTGTGTCATCTGTCAAGTGTTCCATAGACTTCCCGACCAATCAGAGGCCAGCTAAGCCCCGCCCCCTTTCATTGGCGGGAAATTCAAATCATGTGGTATTCGGGTTCGGCCCCCTTAAGCCTCCACTGTACCCCCTCAACCGCTCAGGACTTCGCCTAACCCTCTTAGGCCTCTGCTGTACCCCCTCAACCGCTCAGGATTTCGCTGTAACCCCCCCTTGGCCCCCCTCAGGTCTCCACTGTACCCCCTTGGCCCCCCTCAGGTCTTCGCTGTACCCCCTTATCTTCTTAGGTTTTTGCTATACCCCCTTGACCCCCTTAGGACTGCGCCCCGGAAACATCTCATAACGTCATATTTTATTTAAAAAAGTTCTTTTATCGGCGGGATTCGAACCCCAGACCACCGGATTACGAGTCCGATGCGTTCCCACAGAGCTACGACCACTATATAATTTAATTGCAGTCAATGTCGATGCAACGTTATCGCTCAGCGTGACGTAGTCGAGCAGATCCGTCCCAATGATAAGAGACCACGCGTCTCTACATTTCGTCCGATGAATCGACAATGAATGAGGTCTTTGATAAGATTGCAGGTGGCCAATGATGATATCATGAATCACGATCTTAATTATCCATAGATAGCGATGATGATGTCATGCTTATCTCAACATTTTATTCAATATATTGATGAACAGGTCATTCATAAGTTTACACGTGGCCGGCGAATCATGATTTTATTTATTCACAGATAGCGATTTTGTTGACCTTGAATGAGCATTCTTATTACAGCTCGATATGCAACTATGCACTTCTCGGTGCAAAACACATTCATCAATGACTCTATTGTTCTAATCAGCTATAAAACCAATTTCATATCGGGTGGAGCTTCAGTTTGCCTTCGATCATCAACGGTGAATCATCGTGGGTGTGTAGTTCGACAATTATTTTTTTTTCTGGGTGTATATTCCAATAATCTAAGGTGAGTTTTATTTATTTATTTTTCTTGATCTCTATCACCATGCAACTTGAGTTTCGAAATGTGGTATTCAATCAGATGTTCTGAAATAGGGTATATCCATAGTATTTTTCTTTAATGTTTCGACAGTTTTGTTGTATATCTGATTTTTTTTTGTTCCTGTTTGTTTTGATAGATGGATCTTTCAGGAATAAACGCTGCCACCCGAGTTACTGTATTCAAGCCGACAGTGCCACTCCATAGCCTCCCTCCAAATAAGCCACAATTGATTAAAGATATTAGGGTGGTTCAAACAAGATACGGAGAAACAATTGTGGTTGAATTGGAAGAGAAGACAGTATTCTTACCGAAGAGAGCGGTTGAAGCAGTGAAGCTGCAAATCCCCCTCTTCACCCCTGACGACTACTCCCTTATATTCAAAGGGTTGGCAGGACTGTCCTCCAACTTCGAAATTGTAAAGAATTAATCAAATGTGAGTAATCTTCGTAATGTCTAGGATGAATTTCCTCAACTTCTTAAAAGTGTGCATACATTTAACAAAACTGAACTTTTTCAGAAACCAACAGTGCCCCTCTACAACCCTCCAGTCAACCGGTCACAAGAGAACGGCGGGGACTTCCATAATAGTTTTAAGATTTTGGTGAGTAAAACGTTTCTTTTTATTTGTGAAAACAATGGAAAATGCTAACGAGATTGGTCTTGTGAGTGATGAAATTATTAGGAAATTTAAGGAACTAGAAACAAAAAAATTATCAATCAATGAAAAGAGCTTTTGGATCAAGACAATCAATAAACATATTCAAATTTGTAATAAAGCAATTCGTGAGGCTGATTTGACATCAGGAATTCTTAGAAAACTCCAAACAAACGTGGGACATTTGAAAAGATTTTACGCTCTAATTAGAAATACGAAACATATTGGATCCGGTCTCACGAGTCCTAGGAGAAACCGGATAGCATGGAGGGATGTCCAATCGGTTTTTGCAAGCCGAATAAGGACAGGTATCATCATTAATATTTCTCACAAGGACGTAGCACAATTTCTAACCGATGCTTGTCATATTTTCAAAATTAAGATCAAAAAATGTCTCAATAATTTTCAATTAATCAAGGCCAATACCAACTTTTGTGGAGAATTTATAAAAAAATCTAAAGATGGTGACATAATCGAATTCAAATATTTCAACACAAAAAATGCTTCAATAGATATAGGAACGGATTTAGACCTTTGGTTCCAAGATAATGTTACTGATGTCATTTCAAATAAGCTTTCGGAATTTCAAGAAAAGGATAGTGGCTGGGCCTTACATCGCATCATTTCTTTGGAAGTCAATATAAATAAATTAGAAATTGGAAATGGATCCTCATACATTGGTCTGCCAGACCAAATTTCAAAAAAAACGAGCTTGTATTAATATCAAGAACACTGATGAAGCCTGCTTTTTTTGGAGCGTGGTCAGTGCCTTATACCCTCCTACGAATCATCATCGTGTAGATAGGCCCAGCTCGTACCCTCATTACAACCAAGTTCTCAATACCACAGGCTTGGAAACTCCCCTAATGTTTAATCAAATTGGTAAATTTGAAAAGTTGAATGATATTTCGGTGAACGTTTATGGTTTGGAACTGATTCAGGCAAACGGTAGAGAGTATTTTGAAGTAGTACCCGTAAGACTCACAAAACACAAGTTGGATAGACATGTCAATTTGCTCTTGGTTCAGAGTGAATATTTTCCAAAACCCAACGATTATGAAGCTCTACCTGAGGATGATTCTGATGTGGAAATTCGGTATCATTATTGTTGGATAAAGGACATGTCAAGACTTCTTTCAGCCCAAATTAATAAACATAAGGTGAAAAATTATTTTTGTGATAGATGTTTAAATTATTTCTCCAATGAGTCGAAATTGAATGATCATAGTGCTGTGTGTGAAAACATCAACGATTGCAAAATTTCTTTTCCTGATTATGATTTTGTCGAGTTTAAAAATTCCATATATAAACAAAAAGCTGAATTTATCATCTATGCCGACTTTGAATCTGAATTGCAGCACTATGATCACGAAATTTCTTCGAAAACAAAAAAATATCAGAAACACAATGCTTTCAGTGCAGGGTACTACTTTAAATGCTCCTACGATGACAACTTATCATATTTTAAGAGTCATCGAGGACCTGAATGCATGGATTGGTTCGCATCGGAAATGACAGAGGTCGCAAAATTTGTAAAGTCCAAGATCAAGACAATCATTTCCCTGACTGATTTCCCTGAAAAGGTCGGCGTAACAACTTGTCACATTTGTGAAAAGACATTCAAGGCTGGCGAAACAATCGTCAAAGACCACTGTCACTTCACGGGTCAGTTCAGGGGGTGGGCACACAATGCCCTTAACTTGAACTATCAAAAGTCTTTTGTAATACCTATAGTTTTCCACAACTTGAGTGGTTATGACTCTCATTTTCTCATTAGAGACATTACCAAACGTGGGAGGGTGAGCGTACTTCCTATAAATATGGGAAAATACATTTCTTTTACGCAACACGATAAGGAATCTGGAATCAAATTTAGATTTATAGATTCATTGAGATTTTTAGGCGCCAGTCTTGATGAGCTGGCATCAAATTTAAATAAAGACGATTTTCGAAATTTGAAAAAAGAATTCATCACTTTAAGTGATAGTAAATTCGAGTTGCTCACAAAGAAAGGTGTCTTTCCATATGACTACATCAATAATGTAGATAAACTGAATGAAACTGAATTACCATCCATCGAGCATTTTTACAACAAGTTGAATGATGAAAATATTGATGAGGAAAAGTACGCTCATGCTCTTAACGTATGGCAACAATTCAATATCAAGACTCTAGGTCAATATAGCGATCTTTATATGAAGACAGATATCCTTCTGCTGGCAGACGTCATGGAAAATTTTAGAGAAGCTGCTTTGAAAACATACGGCTTAAATCCCGCATGGTATTACACCCTTCCTGGCTTTACGTGGGATTGTATGTTGAAATTCACGAAATGTAAATTACAAATTTTGAAAGACGTTGATATGCTTATGTTCATTGAAAAGGCTATAAGAGGCGGCATTTCAGTTTGCAGCAACAGGTATTCCGAGGCTAATCATAAATATGTGCCAACATACGATCCTACGAAACCTTCAAAACATCTTCTCTATTTGGATGTCAACAATCTGTATGGATGGGCAATGTCTAGACCCCTTCCTTTTGGAGGGTTTGAATGGACAGATACCAACATAGATGTTACATCTATTCCTGACGATGCACCAGAAGGGTATATCCTACAAGTTGACCTAGAGTACCCCGAACATCTGCACGATCTACATAAAGATTTCCCGTTCTGTTTAGAACACCGTAAACCTCCTGGCTCAAAATTGGCAAAATAAATGACAACATTACATCATAAGCAGCAATACATATTGCATTACGTAAATTTGAAACAAGCTATAGCCAATGGTTTGAAATTAACGAAAATCCACAAAGTGGTAACATTCAAACAGTCGGCATGGTTGCAGCCCTACATTGATCTCAACACTAGATTGAGAACTGCAGCCACCAATACTTTTGAAAAAAATTTGTACAAGCTTATGAACAATGCGGTGTTTGGTAAGGCCATGGAGAACATCCGCAAACATCGCATTGTTAAATTATGTAGATCGTGGGAGGGGCGGTACGGGGCAAGGAATTTGATTGCAAGTTCTAAATTCCGTAATCGGACAATATTGAGTGATGACTTGGTAGCTATCGAGCTGGGCAAGTCCAAAATAGTCTTCAACAAGCCCCTCTATGTTGGAATGGCTATTCTGGACTTATCCAAGACTCGTATGTACAACTTCCATTATGATTTCATGCTACCTACGATGGGTGTGGAAAATTGTAAGTTACTGTACACAGATACTGATAGCTTCATTTACGAACTCGGTTGTGATGATGTGTACGCGGAACTTATAAAAACCAATCTGAATGAATTCGATACTTTCGACTATCCTTCAGACAATATTTTTGGAATTCCGCAAGTGAATAAAAAAGTAATTGGAAAAATGAAGGATGAAGCAAATTCAAAAATTATTACACACTTTGTAGGCTTTCGTTCGAAAATGTATGCCTACAAGGTGCAGGGAGGTAAAGTAACCAAAAAATCTAAAGGGATCAAGCATAATGTAGTCAAGAATAAGATAACTTTTGATGATTATGTAACATGTCTTAAGGAATCAAAGGAACAAATCGTTACCCAACGAACAATCCGTTCCTATGCTCATGAAGTATTCAGCATCGAACAGACAAAAATTGCGCTGAGTCCTTATGACAGTAAAAGACATTTACTACCAAATTCGTATGATACCCTTCCTTTTGGACATTTCTCCATCACGCAAACTCCAATGGTGTCAGATCTGCCTGACGAAGAATTTTCAGAATGAATAGCAATTTCCATTATTTTCCACCAATAAAAATGCGAAATCTACTCCACCATGTTAGATATACCTATACCTACCCAATTATTATATTAATTTTAGTTTTATTATGATATGTATTTTTGTTTTCCATCTGTATAGCTGATGCTTGTATACATAATTCCCATATATAATATATATATTATACCCCTTTACTTAAGTTTGACATAAATATATTTTCTGTATAGCTCATGTCAGTTGAAAATGTATCTCTTTCATTGAATGAAACACTTTGAAATATATATCTTTGTCCTTTATTCAAAATATTTTAGAGCATTGCTTTTATAGAAAAACAAATATTCTCTCAATGCATTACCTAATAAGCTACAATTAGACATCTCACAAAATGCACACAAAACATCCAAACGACTATTTTCATCATCATGGAAAACTAGATCTAATTAAATCTACAATATTATTAAAATAAGCACTAAAGTTCATGTCCTCCAGCATGGCCACCCGATGAATCACCACACCTCGATGAACTTCGAGGATCTGGTTGGCATCTTTATCGTCGATGTAGAAGTCAACACCAAATTTGCTCACCATTAGAAATTTCACTTCGCCGTACACCATCTGTGTAACTTTACAGTAATTTCCACATGGAAACGTGACGGCTTCACACTCTTGGCTAGTTGGAGCATTGAAAAATTTTTCCAATTGATTTTGCAGCAAATCGGTGAATACAGCCCACTCCATTAATCCAAAAGATATTCTGTATGATGAACATGTTAAAATGACAGCTGGACTGAACGATCTGGCAGGGCTTAAACCAACTCCAATATTGAAACACCCTGACGAGAATGATGTGTGGAGTAGGTAATACATCTCATCTTTGGCTGCATTCTCGAACATTTCCAACAGCTCGTCTAATTCTCCATCAGATTCTTCATTGAATGATGCTGCTGGTGGTGTCATCTCGACGTCACTTACATCTGACATACTAGCGTAACCACTATCTTGACTCGACATTGCTGGATACAAACTCGACTGAGACTGAAATCAACTTCATGCAGATATTTATATCCCCCTCCTTCTTTCCCAGACTTATCCGAACTTGAATTGTGATTTCTGTTCTTTATGATGGAGATGAAAAGGCCGCACGACTGCAGAATTTTGTGCGTGTTTTCCATAAGATTCTATACTAAATCAACGTCTTCTATCCAACTGTTATGTTTTCTGTCAAGTCCTAGCCACTTGATGTACATTTTCTTTCCCTTTCTCCTCAATACTTTTTCAATGAGGTAAATGTCGGGATTTTCTGTTTTCTGCAATTCCTCCTCATAGAAAGCACCGCTGATTGGCTGACCATGCATGTCTTCGAGTAAGTATGTTACAGGATTGGTTATTTTAACTCTAGTGATTTTGAATAACTCTGTCGTCCAATTTGACGTGTACCCTTTTTCGAAAATATGTTTAGACTTGGATATCCGCACGATATCACCAACTTTGAGCTTACGTGGACCAGCAATTTTCAAATGACTATATCTCTGACGTAAAATCTCTTTTTTGTTGGACTTGTTCACTTCAGAAGGTTTCAATCTAGTCCTACTGTGCTTGGTGTCATTAAATTGTTTAGTAATTTTTGGCAATACATCAATCCATCTGTATTTTCCATTCAGACTGAAATACTTGTAGAGTTTATTTTTGAGTGTTCTTATTACCCGTTCAGCAATGGTAGCCTTTTTCACAGTGAATGTATTATAGTGGTTTATGTTATATTTTTTCATCAAGGTCTGAAATTTGCTATTGAAAAATTCCGTTCCTTGATCTGATTGCAGATTTTTTGGTATACGCTTAGCTTGGTGCAGTATATCCGCAAAAGATTTAGTGATCTCTTCACCCGTCTTAGTTTTGAGTGGGCGTGTCCATAGGTATTTAGAAAAACAGTCGATAACTACCAAAATCATTTTGAAACCTTTATTTTGGTGTGCATAAGGTCTCATTTCGGCCAAATCCATTTGCCATAAATCGTCTAAGCCCTTGATGATGGTTCGTCGTCTAGGGTAAGTCTTACGGGCAGGCGCATGAAGCTCATCAACGAGTTGAATCTTGTCTGTTGAAGCCATACTATCAATGGTTATTTTTACTATTGAGTCTATTTATTGATCCTTCGATATTTTTCAAGGCATTTGTCATTTGACTTTGTAGTGCATCAATGCGGTTTGTAGTACTGTTCGCGTGACCACTAATCAATTCATTCAATTTTGTATTGAGCTTATCAATTTCAACTTTACTCACTTTTCCATCGAGTACCCCTCGCACTTTTTTGGTATAATTATCAATGGCCAAATTTAATTTGTGAAATCACATCATCTACATACTTTTTCGTTGACATATGTTCACTAGCCGTTGGAGGGTTCCTCGAAATGAATTCTTCAAATTTATTTATTTTGTTGTCAATCAAATTCAATGCATCAGTTAAATTCTTTATCATAATATCATGTGATACAAATTGTTTTCTTAAATGAGTCAATTCAATAATGTTATTGCTACCTTCATGTGGAGCATATCTATGTCCGAACTTGTTCAGACTCATTGTTCAAATGACTCATCATTGCCAGTGTTATTAGTATATATAGCCAGCTTCCCGAAGTTCATTGATTATGGAAACTATTTCATTATCGAGTGAGGTGTTTCCAGCTGCCTTGGAAGCTATCAACAGCTTCAAACGATCAACGAGTTCATTCGGATCATCCCAATAAATATACTCCACCGGTTTTTCATTGTACGTTAATTTCAAACCATTACCAGTCGTTGAACGTCTTCTACCTTTTCGCAACTCCATTATAAGCGGTTTTATGATTTCTGTGTATTTCCATCTCGTAGAACCTTTGAGTCTTCCATCTTTATTGATATATCGATCACTCAATTTCAATAGCTCCTTGTAAGCTTGCACATCTTCTTCGTTAAAATCCGTAGGATCATCATAGAAGATGAGCTTATACAGTCCTGGGGTTCCTCGTATCTGTTTACCTCCAATTTTGATGAAGCCAGTCCTTTTATCAAAGTCAAGTTCTTGCGTTCCTAGATACCATTTTGATGTTTGGGGATCATACGTTGGTCCATACATTGTATCTATTTTCTCACTATATGACCAATGATCTCTGATATATGGATGTGACATGACTGGATATTGATCTAGATATTCATCCATAACATTTTTCGAAATATTTTGTTCAGGTATATTTTCGCGAAATACTTCATCATCATCATCTCGTCCACTCGTGTTCGCACTTATTCTGCCTACTTCTTCCATTGGGAGAAATTGTGTTTGTTCTTTTTCTTCTCCTTCCTCTTCTTCTTCTTTCTTCAGTTCAGGCGATTCTTCTTTTTTGATACTTCTTAATGCATCATTGATCTTCGAGGATTTGACAATTTCATGTAGTGGCTCCGAAATGGGTTTAAACATTTTGATGAGAGATTCATCTTTTTCCGATCTACCCAGTTTCAATGCCAAGTACTTTTTCCTAATTGAACGGGTGAGCTCTGCAATTTTGCGTTTGCGTGCAGCTATTTGATCGTCTATGTTCAAATCAGTGGGGGAGGCAGCACGTTTGCTGCGCTTTTTGTATTTGTGTGTGCCAACACGACTTGATGACATCATGATAGGAAATGATCTGATGATGTTTGATACTTATATTTTTATATATTTATCAAACCCTTGACGATATCTACCATCATTTATATCGAAATCTTTGACAATCACAAGAGTACCATATGCAACATTCCAACATTTCGAACACAAGTATTTAAAGTCTTCGAAACTCATGTCTGGAGATACGTGTTCATCAAATACGTGCTTCAAATTGATTTCATCTTGTTTGAATAGTACAATCAGGTTACAGTTGTCTCGTATGAGCTGTTTAGGTATTTTTGAGTAGGTCTGACAAAAGTAGGCAGCATCAATATCCTTGTGTCTACACATTGAAAAATATTCCTGGATTTTCTGTTGGGAATCACACGCTACATCATCGAATAGAAATATAGAGTTGGGTTTTGCATCTGATGGACTCATAATCTCATCATTATCCTTGAATGGGAAGTAGCCAACCTCTTTCACACCATTCAATACCTCTTGGAGTAGTTGATATTTCGGTTGATACAATGACTTGGAGTACACGTAAACATTTTCGAATTTTGCACCATTTGGATTGAAAATTACTGACAACATGACGTTCGTCTTACCACAACCACTCGGTCCACATACTATTGCCCGAAATGAATTGGGCAATAATTTACCATGTTTACAAGTGAACGTTGATGATGTGTGAAAATCTAAATTTTCAATAGGTAACGACTGTTCTTGTTGAATGACCTTCATCTTGTGACATGATTGACGTTTATGTTAGCCTATAAATATATGTGTAACAGTTCCACTTTATCAGTTTCAATGTCTTCGTACGAGGGAGAAGGTGTTTTGAATTCCCTGATAAACAAGTTACTTTTTGAGCTCCATTTACCCGGAGGCTATCAGTATTGTGGACGTAAGTCAGATTACTGGACGATGCAAACGATTACTAATATTTCATTTATTTTACAGCTGGAACTAAACTACAAAAACGATTGGCTCGTGGAGATACTGGCATTAATCCTCTAGACGCTGCATGCAAACAACACGACATTGCATACTCGCAGCACAAGACTCTGGAAGATCGTCACAAAGCCGATTCAGTATTGGAAGACGCTGCTTGGCAACGAGTGAAATCAACAGACGCCAAGTTTGGTGAGAGAGCTGCAGCCTTATTAGTTACTTCTGGAATGAAAGCTAAACGTAAGCTTGGTATGGGATGCTCATTCCAAAGACATATCGTGGGTAAAATTGGAAAATCTCTGAAGAAGAATTCCCCGACCAATCTAAAGAAGACTGCTTCGATTGCTCAAAAAGCTGCTAGACTTGCCATCAAGCAAGCTGGTGGAAAAAAGAAAATCAGAATACCACGCATCATACCTTTCAATGCAAAATCCGGAGGTATTCTACCACTATTGCCAATTTTTGCAGCCCTTGGTGCTCTCGGTAGCATTGCAGGGGGAAGTGGTGCGATAGCAAAGACAATTATCGATGCGAGGAATGCGAAAAAGAAATTGGAAGAAGATCATAGACACAATAAAGCCATGGAAGCTATTGGTAAAGGACTGTACTTGCGTAAAAACGCCAAAGGAGGCTTTGGTTTATATTTGAAAAAACAAAAAAACTCCCAATGAAGCTACCCAATAGACCGTTGTACGATACCGAGTTGTTAGAGTATGTGAAATTCTTGAAGATACCACATTTTCGAGGCGTTTTCATGCGAGACAATTTGCCAAGCAGTGGTCCTCGTCAACGTGAAACTGCAATTCTAAATTTAGATGTGTCGAAGAATCAAGGCACTCATTGGGTAGCTTATAGAAAGATAAATGATGTCGTTGAGTATTTTGATTCATTTGGTTGTCTGAAACCACCGAAAGAACTTGTCCGATATCTGGGTAAAATCAAACTATACTACAATAACGATCAGTTTCAAAACTATAATCAGTACAACTGTGGACATCTCTGCTTGAAGTTTTTGTACAATAATGGAAGCCGTTTTAGCATTCCTACATGGTGAGAAGAGGTTGCAAGACTTTACTGAACATGAATTGAGAGAATTTCCAATCAAATATTTGATACAACATGCTAGACCATGGGAATTGTTGAATATTTGGCATAAATTACCAAACGATTATCAGTGTAATTTCGATTTGAGAATACGTCTACCATGTTACATTCATTATAATAGGCCAGATGCTCAAACACATGTGGATGGACCTGTCAGTTCACAGTACGATTGTCACGGTTGTAATTATTTTTTGAAATGTAGAGGGACCGTAATCTATTAATAAATAATATGAGGTTATGTCGATGATGGTTTCATTATAAATATTCCTGTACCACTGGCAATGTCATCAGTCATGTCTCAGCTGCTCACGCTGACTAGTACTACCAAAGAGTTTTCTTTCACCCCTTCCACACCGATCATACTAGATCCCAGGAAAAGTTATTACATAGCTGTACTAGGCTTTCATACTCACCATTCTATACTAAACATCGATGGTGAAAAATTTTACTACTACGAAAATAATAATCGTTCAATATTGAAGGAAATCAAGCTGCCAACAGGTTGTTATGAGATTGAACACATTGAAAGTTATATTCAGGAGCATTTGAATAATACAGATTTCTCATTGAAACCAAACAACAACACCTTAGAGTGTGAAATCTATAGTCGATTGCACGCCATCAGTTTCGAAAACGATAATAGTTTTGGAGAATTATTAGGATTTTCGAAAAGGATCTTGGAGCCGGTATAGTGCACTCTTCAGATCGACCAGTGAATATTCTCAAAGTATCTAGCTTACATTTCGATTGCAACATTACCGAAGGAGCCTTCTACGGGAACAGACCGGCCATACTATATTAAGCTTTCCCATTACAGTCGATCCTGGATACGCAATCAACGAACGTCCCAATACCCCCATCTATTTGCCTGTGAGAAGTAACTTGACAGAGATCACCAACATCAGTGTTAGAGTATTGGATCAAGATCTCGGACCTGTGGATTTTCGAGGAGAGAAAAGTACTTTGCACTTGGACTTGAAGGAACGTTGAATGGATTTGGTAATTCAGCATGAAAGGGTGCCACTTACTTCAAACCTATCAGTATCATCGAGTTCTTTCAAGCGACGTGACCAGCTCTCCCCAGAAAATATTATTTTTCTCCAATCTGTTGGATTGAAAGTTAGAGATGGTAAAACGCAAGTACGTTCATTCTGAGCAATCACCGACAACATCTGCAGCATCGTTCAATCAAATAAATACGAACCCAATTTTCGATATTTATCGTCGACCCCAATATGATGAAACTATCCGAAAGAAAGAATATCGATCCTACATCCCGTACGTGAAATCATTCGATAACAATGATATGGTGGAGATTAATGTGAATCAAGCAGATGCATTTTTCGCAATGCATGAATCTTTGTTGGAAATCAAAGGAAAATTAGATATTGACGGAGCTGGTGACGTGTCATTGGCTCCCAATTGTGGAGCGTTTCTTTTCGATTCGTGCACTTATGTGCAAAGTGCCAGAGAGATAGAAGTGATTAGAGATCCTGGAATTATTAGTACTGTACGAGGATTCCTCTGCTGTGAACCTGAGGACTCTAAACATTTGGCGACGGCTGGATGGACGTACCCTGAAAAACCGTTCCTGAATGCTGTGGATAAGTCGTTCAGTTTGTTGATACCTCTCAAGCACATTTTCAACGTATTCAATGACTACACTTCAATTGTCTACGGAAGACAAACAATTCGTCTAGTTCGAGCACGTGACGATAAAGATAGCGTAATTGTCAAGGAACTTACCAATGCTGGTGTAACGACTGCTACGAAAGTCAAAGTTTTGATAGATAGTATGATACTGAAGGTCAAGCATATATTTCCCAACGATGAAATCAAACTACAATTGATGCAACCTATCAAGAACGATATACCAATAATGATTCCATTCAGAAAATGGAGTCTCAGCGAATTACCTGCGCTCACAAAAAGTGCAAAGAATGAAATTTGGGCAGTTAAAACCAGCGCCGCAGTAGAACGCCCACGTTACGTCATCGTTTGTTTCCAAAAGAATATACGCAATAAACTCGACAGTGATGTCACCACCTTTGATAACATTAACATATCTAGCATCAGACTATCATTGAATGGAGAATATTGGCCAAACGAAAGGATGCAGTTGGATTTCGATAAAAACGATTATGTCACTGCTTACTACAACTATACCAGTTTCTACTCGAGCTATTCACATTCCACACAAGTTCATCCAATTTTGGACTACTCAGCATTCAAAGATCATACATTATTCGTGATTGATTGCTCGAAGCAGGAAGATAGCATGAAATCATCGACAGTGGATATTAAGCTGGAGATTGAGTCTACTAAAGGATTTCCTGCTGATACTAAGGCCTATTGCATCATCGTGCACGATTGTCTGCTAGAGTACTTCCCTCTGACGGAGGTTGTGAAAAGTATAATATAAGTGAACGAGTACCGTTCGTGCTCGCCATTTCACCGTTGACCATCATGAGAATCGCATTCGTTGACATTCAAGGTTTCACGCTCGATGGCGTCTTCCATCCAAAAGAATTGACTATTCAGATTGGTTGTCAAAGATCCAACTTTTTGTTCAAGCCTCCTACACCTTATACTGATGTGAGCGGAAAAGATAAAAAAACTACACAATACTTGGAAAAATATGTTCATGGAATATCATATCATTCTGGAGATATTGACTATAGTGAAATGAATGCCATTTTGGAGAAATATCTACTACATTCAGTTGAGTGCATTTATGTTAGAGGAAATCAGAAGACTGACTTTTTGAAAACAAAGTGTGCTGAGCTTGCAGTGTATCCAACCATTTACGATGTGACGCTGTATGATGACTCATCATTGACTACGGAAAACTTCCAGCCCACCATTACGTATTGTCCTAACCACGCCAATGGAAAATTCATGTGCACCCAACGAAACGTTGATCAATTACATCAATGGTTTACATATGTTGTATTACCCAAGTAGAAAAGTATTGTATATTTTCCTCAATATATGTATTATTATTCTAATTATTGAGTTTTATTGAAACACCTCGTATATCTGTTGAATTGTTTATTTTTCATGTACTACAAGACGATCTATACTTTTTTATAGTTTTCATAAAGAAATTCATTATTGAAATGATTATAGTTGCTAATATCAAATATAGTATTGAAAACATTTTATAAATTTCATTTAATATGTTGACATCTGTTGTTGTCTTCTTGAAAGGTGTAGCTTGCCATTCTCTTTCCTCTTGAGTTCCATCATTCAATAGGAATTTCATTTTGTAAAATGAGTTATTTTCTTGTGGTATCTCCTTGTAAAATACTGGTAGTCGTCCATCATTCACTACTTTATGTTTCATTATTGCCCATGACGATTGACTGCAGTTTTTTCTTTCATCGTTGAAGCATACCTTTGAAATCTTGATATCAGTGGGTACGTTTGTATAGAATACATCATTCAAAACGGCTGTCAGAATGATTAATGATAGTCGTGACATTTTTGGAGTTATCTATATTAGTCACAGGTCTTCTACTCTCACAACTGGAAAGTTTATCCCACAAACTCAGATACTCCAACTTCTTCAATACTCTAGTTTTCTCTTCGTAGAAAGTTATATCTCTACTCAACTGACGGACACGTTCACCGAATTCTTCTAGTTTCCTTCTGTACTCGTCTGAAGTCATTGTGATACTAACATGAATCTGCTTTCATCATTATATTTCAACTTTATGTCACTGAACCATAGAACTGACGTTTAACATTTGACATTTGACATTTGGCTGCCAAACGTTAGATGTCAGACGCCTAACTTTAGCAAGCACACCTTGTTATCAATCAATTATCCACGTGGTGGTTCGGATTCTACTTTGGTAGGTGCATTATTGGACATCCCCAGATATTTTCAAACGTCTGGCATCAATGCATAATATTTTCAAACGTCTGGCAACAGTGTCAGTCGCTTTGTCGTCTCTTATCTTTGTAGCGAAATATTGTATCATGTTGAATCATCAATGGAATGCAGCGAACCTGACCTTGAATGCGATTATGTCTATCAATACACTGATATTTAATGAATGAATAAGCCATTGTTCGTTTCCCTGCTGCCCGCTTGCCGAGGTTGCTACGTTCTCTTATCTTTGGGACGGATCTGCTCAACTACGTCACGCTGAGCGATAACGTTGCATCGACATTGACTGCAATTAAATTATATAGTGGTCGTAGCTCTGTGGGAACGCATCGGACTCGTAATCCGGTGGTCTGGGGTTCGAATCCCGCCGATAGAAGGATTTTTTTAAATAAAATATGACGTCATGAGATGTTTCCGGATGCGGAGCGCTAAGGGGGTGCAGTCTTATAGGGGTCAAGGGGGTATAGCAAAAACCTAAGAAGCTAAGGGGGTACAGCGAAGACCTGAGGGGGCCAAGGGGGTACAGTGGAGACCTGAATGGGGCCAAGGGGGGGTTACAGCGAAATCCTGAGCGGTTGAGGGGGTACAGCAGAGGCCTAAGGGGGTTAGGCGAAGTCCTGAGCGGTTGAGGGGGTACAGTGGAGGCTTAAGGGGGCCGAACCCAAATACCACATGATTTGAATTTCCCGCCAATGAAAGGGGGCGGGGCTTAGCTGGCCTTTGATTGGTCGGGAAGTCTATGGAACACTTGACAGATGACACAACGGCATGAAACACTAAACAGTAGACAGTTGACATATGGCAGTTGACATATGACAGTTGACATATGACCGTTGACATATGACAGTTGACATATGACAGTTGACATATGACAGCTGTCCCATGGCGGCCATCTTGGATGACGTCATTGCCCCATGGCGGCCATCTTGTCATGATAGCCCCTTAGGTGCACTACTCATTCAACCTTCTGTTCAGTTCAGCCGCTCTTATGTATAACTGGAGAACAGTTACCTGGTGAGTATAACTATATAAACATAATCGAATACAACTCAGATACGATGATTGTTTAATCTATCCATTCAACCTTATGTTCGATTGGGTTGCTCGTATGTATAACGAAAGAACAGGTACCTGGTGAGTATAACTATATAAACATAATCGAATACAACTCAGATACGATGATTGTTCAATCTATCCATTTAACCTTCTGCTCGATTCGGTCGCTTGTATGTAAAACGGAAGGAAAGTTACCTGGTAAGTATTGCTATATAAACATCATCACGATATCATCGAATTCAACTCAGATACAATTATCGTTTCGTCTAACTATTCAACATTCTGTTCGATTCAGTCGCTAGTATGTGTAACGGAAGTATCGTCACCTGGTAAGTATCACTTTATATACAGAATTGCGAAATAATCGACTACCACCCAGATACATTGATTGTTCAGTCTATCCATTCAACTTTCTGTTCGTTTCGGTCGCTCGTATGTATAACGAAAGACCAGTAACCTGGTGAGTATTTCTATATGAACGTCATCACGATATAATCGAATACAACTCAGATACAATAATCATTCCGTCTATCCATCCAACCTTATGTTCGTTTGTTTCGCTCGTATGTATAACGCAAGAACAGTCACCTGGTGAGTTTTACTATATAAACATCACCACGATATAATCGAATACAACTCAGTTACAATTATCGTTCCGTCTAACCATCCAACCTTATGTTCGATTCAGACGCTCGTATACTATCCATTCAACCTACTGTTCGATTCGGTTGCTCGTATGTATAACGAAAGAACAGTAACCTGGTGAGTATTTCCATATGAACGTCATCACGATATAATCGAATACAACTCAGATACAATAATCATTCCGTCTATCCATCCAACCTTATGTTCGTTTGGTTCGCTCGTATGTATAACGAAAGACCAGTAACCTGGTGAGTATTTCTATATGAACGTCATCACGATATAATCGAATACAACTCAGATACAATAATCATTCCGTCTATCCATCCAACCTTATGTTCGTTTGGTTCGATCGTATGTATAACGCAAGAACAGTCACCTGGTGAGTTTTACTATATAAACATCACCACGATATAATCGAATACAACTCAGATACAATGATCATTCCGTCTATCCATCCAACCTTCTGTTCGATTTGGTCGCTCGTACGTATAACGCAAGAACAGTCACCTGGTGAGTATTACTATATAAACATTACCACGATATAATCGAATACAACTCAGTTACAATTATCGTTATGTCTATCCATTCAACCTTCTGTTCAGTTCAGCCGCTCTTATGTATAACTGGAGAACAGTTACTTGGTGAGTATAACTATATAAACATCATCACGATATAATCGAATACAACCCCAGATAGGATCATTGTTTAGTCTATACATTCAACCTTCTGTTCAATTCAGTCGCTCGTATGTATAACGGAAGAACAGTTACCTGGTGAGTATAACTATATAAACATAATCGAATACAACTCAGATACGATGATTGTTTAATCTATCCATTCAACCTTTTGTTCGATTGGGTTGCTCGTATGTATAACGAAAGAACAGGTACCTGGTGAGTATAACTATATAAACATAATCGAATACAACCCAGATACGACGATTGTTCAATCTATACTGAATTCAACCTTCTGCTCGATTTGGCCGCTTGTATGTAAAACGGAAGAACAGTTACTTGGTGAGAATTGCTATATAAACATCATCACGATATCATCGAATACAACTCAGAGATACAATTATCGTTTCGTCTAACCATTAAACCTTCTGTTCGATTCAGTCACTAGTATGTGTAACGGAAGTACCGTCACCTGGTAAGTATCACTATATATACAGTATTGCGATATAATCGGATACCACCCAGATACATTGATTGTTCAGTCTATCCATTCAACTTTCTTTTCGTTTCGGTCGTTCGTATGTAAAACGGGAATACCGTCACCTAGTGTGTATAACTATATACACAGCATAACATCATAATCGAATACAACCCAGATACTATCCATTCAACCTTCTGTTCGATTCGGTTGCTCGTATGTATAACGAAAGAACAGTAACCTGGTGAGTATTTCCATATGAACTTCATCACGATATAATCGAATACAACTCAGATACAATGATCATTCCGTCTATCCATCCAACCTTCTGTTCGATTTGGTCGCTCGTACGTATAACGCAAGAACAGTCACCTGGTGAGTATTACTATATAAACATTACCACGATATAATCGAATACAACTCAGTTACAATTATCGTTTTGTCTATCCATTCAACCTTCTGTTCAGTTTAGCCGCTCTTATGTATAACTGGAGAACAGTTACCTGGTGAGTATTACTATATAAACATTACCACGATATAATCGAATACAACTCAGTTACAATTATCGTTTTGTCTATTCATTCAACCTTCTGTTCAGTTCAGCCGCTCTTATGTATAACTGGAGAACAGTTACCTGGTGAGTATAACTATATAAACATCATCACGATATAATCGAATACAACCCCAGATAGGATCATTGTTTAGTCTATACATTCAACCTTCTGTTCATTTCAGTCGCTCGTATGTATAACGGAAGAACAGTTACCTGGTGAGTATAACTATATAAACATAATCGAATACAACTCAGATACGATGATTGTTTAATCTATCCATTCAACCTTATGTTCGATTGGGTTGTTCGTATGTATAACGAAAGAACAGGTACCTGGTGAGTATAACTATATAAACATAATCGAATACAACTCAGATACGATGATTGTTCAATCTATCCATTTAACCTTCTGCTCGATTCGGTCGCTTGTATGTAAAACGGAAGGACAGTTACCTGGTAAGTATTGCTATATAAACATCATCACGATATCATCGAATTCAACTCAGATACAATTATCGTTTCGTCTGACCATTCAACATTCTGTTCGATTCAGTCGCTGGTATGTGTAACGGAAGTATCGTCACCTGGTAAGTATCACTATATATACAGAATTGCGATATAATCGACTACCACCCAGATACATTGATTGTTCAGTCTATCCATTCAACTTTCTGTTCGTTTCGGTCGCTCTTATGTATAACGAAAGACAAGTAACCTGGTGAGTATTTTTATATGAACGTCATCACGATATAATCGAATACAACTCAGTTACAATTATCGTTTCGTTCAACCATCCAACCTTATGTTCGATTCAGACGCTTGTATGTGTAACGAAAGAACCGTTACATGGTAGGTGTAACTAAATATACAGCATAACGATATAATCGGAGACAACCCAGATACAATGATTGTTCAATCTATCCATTCAACCTTATGTTCGATTCGGTTGCTCGTATGTATAACGGAAGAACTGTTACCTGGTTAGACATACTATATGGTAATAATCACGATATAATCGAATACAACCCCAGATACGATTATTGTTTTGTCTATCCATTCAACCTTCTGTTCAATTCAGTCGCTCGTATGTATAACGGAAGAACAGTTACCTGGTGAGTATAACTATATAAACATAATCGAATACAACTCAGGTACGATGATTGTTTAATCTATCCATTCAACCTTATGTTCGATTGGGTTGCTCGTATGTATAACGAAAGAACAGGTACCTGGTGAGTATAACTATATAAACATCATCACGATATAATCGAATACAACCCCAGATAGGATCATTGTTTAGTCTATACATTCAACCTTCTGTTCAATTAAGTCGCTCGTATGTATAAGAACAGTTACCTGGTGAGTATAACTATATAAACATAAACTAATACAACTCAGATACGATGATTGTTAAATCTATCCATTCAACCTTATGTTCGATTGGGTTGCTCGTATGTATAACGAAAGAACAGGTACCTGGTGAGTATAACTATATAAACATAATCGAATACAACCCAGATACGACGATTGTTCAATCTATCCATTCAACCTTCTGCTCGATTCGGTCGCTTGTATGTAAAACGGAAGGACAGTTACCTGGTGAGTATAACTATATAAACATCATCACGATATAATCGAATACAACCCCAGATAGGATCATTATTTAGTCTATACATTCAATCTTCTGTTAAATTCAGTCGCTCGTATGTATAACGGAAGAACAGTTACCTGGTGAGTATAACTATATAAACATCATCACGATATAATCGAATACAACCCCAGATAGGATCATTGTTTAGTCTATACATTCAACCTTCTGTTCAATTCAGTCGCTCGTATGTATAACGGAAGAACAGTTACCTGGTGAGTATAACAATATAAACATAATCGAATACAACTCAGATACGATGATTGTTTAATCTATCCATTCAACCTTATGTTCGATTGGGTTGCTCGTATGTATAACGAAAGAACAGGTACCTGGTGAGTATAACTATATAAACATAATCGAATACAACCCAGATACGATGATTGTTCAATCTATACTGAATTCAACCTTCTGCTCGATTCGGTCGCTTGTATCTATCCATTCAACCTTATGTTCGATTGGGTTGCTCGTATGTATAACGAAAGAACAGGTACCTGGTGAGTATAACTATATAAACATAATCGAATACAACTCAGATACGATGATTGTTCAATCTATCCATTTAACCTTCTGCTCGATTCGGTCGCTTGTATGTAAAACGGAAGGACAGTTACCTGGTAAGTATTGCTATATAAACATCATCACGATATCATCAAATTCAACTCAGATACAATTATCGTTTCGTCTAACCATTCAACATTCTGTTCGATTCAGTCGCTAGTATGTGTAACGGAAGTATCGTCACCTGGTAAGTATCATCATATATACAGAATTGCGATATAATCGACTACCACCCAGATACATTGATTGTTCAGTCTATCCATCCAACTTTCTGTTCGTTTCGGTCGCTCTTATGTATAACGAAAGACCAGTAACCTGGTGAGTATTTTTATATGAACGTCATCACGATATAATCGAATACAACTCAGATACAATGATCATTCCGTCTATTCATCCAACCTTATGTTCGATTGGGTCGCTCGTATGTATAACGCAAGAATAGTCACCTGGTGAGTTTTACTATATAAACATCACCACGATATAATCGAATACAACTCAGTTACAATTATCGTTCCGTCTAACCATCCAACCTTATGTTCGATTCAGACGCTCGTATGTGTAACGAAAGAACCGTTACATGGTAGGTGTAACTAAATATACAGCATAACGATATAATCGGAGACAACCCAGATACAATGATTGTTCAATCTATCCATTCAACCTCATGTTCGATTCGGTTGCCCGTATGTATAACGGAAGAACTGTTACCTGGTTAGACATACTATATGGTAATAATCACGATATAATCAAATACAACCCAGATAAGATGATTGTGCAGTCTATCCATTCAACCTTCTGTTCAGTTCAGTCGCTCTTATGTATAACTGGAGAACAGTTTCCTGGTGAGTATAACAATATGAACATTATCAAGATATAATCGAATACAACCCCAGATACGATTATTGTTTAGTCTATCCATTCAACCTTCTGTTCAATTCAGTCGCTCGTATGTATAACGGAAGAACAGTTACCAGGTGAGTATTGCTATATAAACATCATCACGATATGATCGAATACAACTCAAAGATACAATTATCGTTTCGTCTAAACATTTAACCTTCTGTTCGATTCAGTCGCTAGTATGTGTAACGGAAGTACCGTCACCTGGTAAGTATCACTATATATACAGAATTGCGATATAATCGGATACCACCCAGATACATTGATTGTTCAGTCTATCCATTCAACTTTCTGTTCGTTTCGATCGCTTGTATGTAAAACGGGAATACCGTCACCTAATGTGTATAACTATATACACAGCATAACATCATAATCGAATACAACCCAGATACTATCCATTCAACCTTCTGTTCGATTCGTTTGCTCGTATGTATAACGGAAGAACAGTTACCTGGTGAGTATAACTATATAAACATAATCGAATACAACCCAGATACGACGATTGTTCAATCTATACTGAATTCAACCTTTTGCTCGATTCGGCCGCTTGTATGTAAAACGGAAGAACAGTTACCTGGTGAGTATTGCTATATAAACATCATCACGATATCATCGAATACAACTCAGAGATACAATTATCGTTTCGTCTAACCATTTAACCTTCTGTTCGATTCAGTCGCTAGTATGTGTAACGGAAGTACCGTCACCTGGTAAGTATCACTATATATACAGTATTGCGATATAATCGGATACCACCCAGATACATTGATTTTTCAGTCTATCCATTCAACTTTCTGTTCGTTTCGGTCGTTCGTATGTAAAACGGGAATACTGTCACCTAGTGTGTATAACTATATACACAGCATAACATCATAATCGAATACAACCCAGATACTATCCATTCAACCTTCTGTTCGATTCGGTTGCTCGTATGTATAACGAAAGAACAGTAACCTGGTGAGTATTTCCATATGAACTTCATCACGATATGATCGAATACAACTCAGATACAATGATCATTCCGTCACCTTCTGTTCGATTTGGTCGCTCGTACGTATAACGCAAGAACAGTCACCTGGTGAGTATTACTATATAAACATTACCACGATATAATCGAATACAACTCAGTTACAATTATCGTTTTGTCTATCCATTCAACCTTCTGTTCAGTTCAGCCGTTCTTATGTATAACTGGAGAACATTTACCTGGTGAGTATAACTATATAAACATTATCACGATATAATCGAATACAACCCCAGATAGGATCATTGTTTAGTCTATACATACAACCTTCTGTTCAATTCAGTCGCTCGTATGTATAACGGAAGTTACGAACGCCACTACAATGGACCACCTTGTTAGAAGATGAACTACGCAGCTAGCAAGAAGATGAATCATGACCTTCAATTGACAATGTTTAATTATTCTATTCATATTATTAGATTTAGCTAGCCTGCTATTTTGATGTTTACTTGGATATGTATTTGTGCATAGAGAATCAATCTTATTCCAACTTCGAAGAGATTCACTAGTTTGTAGAAAAGTCCACAATAAAGTTTTTTTAAAAATCAATTCTCCTCATTACGAAACGTAATTGGCGCAGTCTGGGTAGGATCCACAGAGGAATTTTCTATCGCAGAAAAATTCTTTTCGTTTCAACGATTAATCAGTGGAAAAGAAAAAATTTGGAGATTTGAAAGATAGTGCGGGACAAACATCGCCTAATCTATCAGAAAAAACCTACGTGGACAACAAGACAACGAGAGGCAGCAGGAGGACAAAAATCGCCGAATCTGTCAATCCAGTCTTCCAGTGATCCCGAACAAAAATCGTCGAGACCTGGCTTAGAAGTAAGATGAAACCTTAGAAGTAAGAAGAAACCCTTAGCCGTAAGAAACCAACATCGCAGATCCCGAAGAAAGAAATGCTAGTCATCACAGTACTGTAAGTGCTCAAAATTCCAGAAATCCAAAACCATTCCAAAACTCATTCCTATATAATATTCATAGTCGTTTATTCATAAATTTTATGGAGTAGTATTCATTTTATGTCAATATCACCAGATATACTTGACGTTATTGAATATTTTTCTAATATTAATTTGGAAAATAATTCGGAAACTAATTTGAATACAATTCAGAATAGTTTGTTGAATAATTCTGAAAACATGACAAGCTCTACAAATGTACCTCTTATGAGATATCAAGCTGATAACATCCCAACATTCGATGGTAACCCGAAACAACTTTTAAGATTCTTCACAGCATGTGAAAATTTTATTAAGAATTTTCAAAATAGAACTGATCCATTAGATGCGATAAATGTTTGTATACTTGACACAATCTTGAGTAAATTGAAAGATCGTGCAGCTGATTTGATTTATAGTCGAAGTGAATTAACAACATGGACTGATATCAAAACTCTTTTAACATTGACATTCAGCGATCAAAGAAGTATAGATTGTTTAATCCAAGATTTGATCACGTTGAAACCAATTAAAAATGAAACACCAATCTAATTTGGAATGAGAATTCAAGATGCTATGAGTCTTTTATTTTCGAAATTAAGTTCAGAAATAACTGATCCTATGGAACAAAAAATAAAAGTAAAACATTATGATGAATTTGCTCTCAAAACATTCATTAATGGATTACCCTATAATCTTCAGTTAGTTGTGAGATTAAGAAATCCTACGAATATCGAAACAGCCCTCGCAGTAGTGAGAGAAGAAGAAAATTTTGTTTATTTCAAATCAGGATAAAACACGAATTTATTGAATTCAACTTATAAACCGCAACCAAATATGAATCAATTTGTTCAAAGACCAAATAATCCCCAAACTTTACAGAATTCGAGAACATTTCAACCTCAAAATTCTATGCCGAGATATTATTCCCCAAATATACCGAGTTTTTCACAATTCCAAACTCGCCCAATTTGGAGACCACCAAGTTTTAATCAACCTTTAAGTAACAATTTTACAAGACCACCCTATAATAACTTCCAGCCATATAGTAACAGATTTCAATTTCAACAACATCCAAATATTAACGATCCAAGATCAAGTACTATAATAAGAAATCAACCACAAAGAAATGTACCCCAATTCAAAGTAGAACCAATGGAAACTAGTTCAGGAAATACCAGAATAAAACAAATGCATAATCATGTAATTCAAACTGAAGAACCTGAAAACTCAGAATTCGTGAAACACAATTTTTCTGATCCATGCAATGAAAATCAATATCTTCCAATGAATACCCAAGAAGCTTATTTGAGTGAATATAATTATGAAGATTATTTTCCTCAGTATTACGACGTACAAGAAGATATTTATAATTTCGATAACTTTGGAAATGACCAAAATGCTCATAACGTTCAATCAAATAAAGACACACAAAGCGTAAATTTTACTACAACCCTGAACCAGAAAACTCACAGATAATACAAGTGAATACTCATAGATTAGACCTACCATATATTCATATCCCTGAAATCGATGGATACTTTTTGATTGACACCGGTAGTTCTAAATCTCTCGTAAACCCAAAAATTGCCAATAAATATTTCAAACAATTTTTAATGAAAGAAGATTTCTATATTAAAACTGCTCATGGTTTAACTAAACATGACCAAATAATAAAAATTCCTGTTTTCAAGATTTTCAATACGAATCAAAAAACCAAATTTCATTTATTTAATTTCTCTGATAGATATGATGGACTAATAGGTGCAGATTTTTTAACTCAGCTCAATGCAAATATTAATTTTGAATCTAGAGAATTGATAACGAAAAATGCTATAATTCCAATAATATATCAGGTAGCTCCAGATATACCGGAAATTATTAGTGCTCTTAATGAACAACCAAATTTCGAAAATTTTCATTATTCTATAACAATTCCTCCAAGATCACATAAGATTGTAAAAATCCCTTTGAAACAAAATCAAGGAATAGCAATAATTGAACATACAAGATTTGGAAATAATTTGGAAATGCCAGTTGCCTTGGTAACAATTGAAAATTATTTTGCTTCAACAATAATTACTGATTCAAATGAAAATCCAGTTAAAATTGATTTTCTTGAACCATTTGATGTACATAACATAGATATTGCAGATAAAATTTTTTTAGAAAAAATGGAAGTTGATGAATTTTCAGAAATTGACATTTCACAGGATAACCTATTAAAACGAAATTTGAAAAATTTGAGAATTAATCATTGCAATAACGAAGAAAGAAAAGCGATTCGAACTCTTTGTTTGAAATATAGAGATATTTTCTACTGTGAAGATATTCCTTTAAGTTTTACAAACATAGTGAAACATAAAATAAAAACTAGAGATGAAAATCCTATTTTCACAAAAACATATAGATACCCGGAAATTCATAAGGAAGAAGTTCGAACACAAATTGAAAGTATGTTAGAACAAGGAATAATTAGGAATTCAAATTCTCCTTATTCCAGCCCAATATGGATTGTACCAAAAAAACTTGATGCATCTGGAAAAAAGAAGTGGAGATTAGTTATTGACTATAGAAAATTGAACGAAAAAACTATTGATGACCGATACCCCCTTCCAAATATATCAGATATACTTGATAAACTAGGAAAGTCGATTTATTTTACCACCCTTGATTTAGCATGAGGCTATCATCAAATAGAAGTCGATGAAAATGACATTTCTAAAACTGCTTTTTCTACTCAAAATGGTCATTATGAATTCAAAAGAATGCCTTTTGGACTTAAAAATGCCCCCTCCACATTCCAAAGAGTGATGGATAATATACTACGTGGATTACAGAACGAAACATGTTTGGTATATTTAGACGATATAATAATTTTTTCAGTATCCTTGCAAGAACATATTGTTAGACTGAAACAAGTATTTGATAGATTGAGAGAAGCAAATTTTAAAATACAATTAGATAAATCTGAATTTTTGAGAAAAGAAGTGCAATACTTAGGACATGTAATAACTGCTAGTGGAGTACTTCCGAACCCTGATAAAATAAATGCAATTAAGAAATTTCCCATTCCAACTACTCAAAAAGAAATCAAAAGTTTCTTAGGACTTTTAGGATACTATCGTAGATTTATAAATAATTTTGCAAAAATCACCAAACCCATGACAAACTGTTTGAAAAAGAATGCCAGAGTTACACATACTCATGAATTCAAAGAATGTTTCGAAACATGTAAGAATATTTTAAGCAATCCACCTGTACTACAATTCCCAGATTTTGAACGACAATTTATACTGATCACTGACGCTAGCAATTTTGCTATCGGAGCGGTACTCTCTCAAGGAGAAATACCAAATGATAAACCAGTGGCGTATGCTTCAAGAACATTGAATGAAACTGAGACTAGATACTCGGTAATTGAAAAGGAATTATTATCAATAATTTGGGCCTGTGAATACTTTAGACCGTATTTATATGGAAGGAAATTCAAAATATACACAGATCATAGACCTTTAGTTTGGTTATTCAATTTGAAGGAACCCAATAGTAAATTAGTGAGATGGAGATTACGTTTAGAAGAATTTGATTATGAAATCATATATAAAAAAGGAAAACATAATACGAATGCGGACGCCCTTTCGAGAATTCAAATTAATGCTTTAGAAAATGAAAGTACTGCTAATAATCCTGGTGATTCAGATCAAGAAATCATTGAATATATTTCAGCTCTAGAAGAAAATATGCCACAAACTTCTAGTGGAAAAGGTAATGTCCCAAAAGGACCCGAAAAAATTAGAATTTTACAAGATATCATACTCGATTCTGCAGAAAATAGTGACACTTGTCATTCTGATAATGATACAGATTCAGCTAGTGGAAATATTCCAATACTTGATGAAATAATTAATAATAAATAACGACAACTCATAGTATCTTCTAATATTCATGATACGTTAATTATAAAAAGAAATGATTACCAAAATCTTAAAATTATAGAAGCCAAAGTTCCAAAAAATGAAGAACAGATTTTAAAATTTTTTAAGGAATATACAGGACCAGATGTCAGAATTTATATTTATTTTAAAGACGAATCATTGTATCCAGAGTTCAATAGAATATTTAAAAAATATTTTTACGCAAAACAATTACAATTAATAAGATGTACTAAACGAGTAAATTTAGTAAGGGAGCAAGAGGAACAAATAATGTTAATCAAACATCACCATGAAGGTAAATGTAATCATCGCGGAATCTTAGAAACCACCGAACATTTACGAAGAAATTATTATTGGCCAGCAATGAAAAAAGATGTGACCAATTTTATAAATGTATGTGACTTATGTCAAACTGCGAAATACGCAAAAGGAAAGCCATATTTTGCTCAAACTCTAACAGAAACTCCTTCAAAACCATTTCAGATACTTCATATGTATATTTTTAGATTTGAAGGAAGAGACTATTTAACAATTTTCGATAAGTTTTCAAAATTAGGACAAGCTTTCGAAATCAAAGCTAAAATAGCTACAGAAATATGTAAAGGTTTAATGAAATACTTCAGTTTTTATGGTTTACCTGAAAAAGTAATATCAGATAATGGAAAAGAATTCAATAATGCTACAGTGAAGGAATTATTAAAAGTTCATAAAATCAATATTCATTTTGGTACGCCATTGCACCATGAAAGCAATTCCCCTGTAGAGAGATTTCATTCAACATTATTAGAACATCTGAGATTATTACGAACAAAACACTCGAATGACCCTGATCTGATGGAATATGCAATCGTTGCCTATAATAGCTCGATTCATTCATCTACGAAATATACGCCATATGAACTCACGTTCGGACATACAAGTTCTAGAGACCCTGAAGATCTTTTAGAAACTTCTTTTTATACTGATTATGTCGCGAGTCATAAAAATAAATTGAAATGTATTTATGAAAAAGTTACAGAAAGTACCCAACAAAACAAACAAAAAATAATTGACAAACGTAATGAAAAGGGACCAACTCAATATCAATTTAAAGTTGGACAAACTATATATAAAACCCAAATAAAACGAAATAAAAAGGATAACAAATTTATAGGACCTTATGAAGTCATAGAACTTCTAGAAAATAATAATGTGAAAGTAAAAAATAAAACCACAAGTAAAAGAAGAAATAATTCACACTAAGGAGTTAAGGATACCTGTTTCTGTTACAGATGTACCATCTGCATAGCAGCGGCGCAACAAAAGGTGCCAATTTTTAATGAAATAAAAGAGAATCCTGGACTTTTCCCATTTAAATTGGGAACAGCCCAGAATCAAATAGATAAGTGGACATTTATTCAGGTATTCGACCTGACAAGCTTATTTGAAGAATTCAATGCTTTGACAGCTTCTGCTAGTTATTTAGATAAAGCTTTTAAAAATCATAATTATAGTGAAGGATATAAGAATGAATTTTATAACTCATATCATATAATGGGTAATTTGAAAGAGAAGATTAATTTACAATTCTCTCAGATAGATCCCCTTATATTCTATAAACAAAGAAACAAACGTGGTTTAATCAATGGACTTGGTTCTATAATCAAAACTCTAACTGGAAACCTTGATGAGGAAGATGCTGAAAGATATGATAAAATACTTGAAAACTTGACTACTAACCAAAACAAAATGAAGAGTATTTTGAAAAACCAATTATCTATCTTGGACAAATTCATAAGAAAATTTAACTCTAAATCATAATCAGTTGATTATTCAAAGCAGAATAATGCAAATTGAGTCTCATATTAAGCAAACAGAAATTATCGCAATGGACAGTTATACTTTCATATTAATTGAAGCAGTAATATCACAAATTATTACTGAATTTCAAATGATTATTCAGATATTAGAAAGCCTTGAAGATGCTATACCATTCTCGAAACTGAATATATTTCATAATTCAATCGTCAAACCAGAAGACTTATTACAGGAGGTAAAATCTATAAATAAATTGTTGCCAATAGATCGCAGACTACCAATTGAACCAAAACTGGAAAATATATTGTTATTTGAAAAACTAATAACTGTTAAGAGTTATTCGAAGCCTAAAAAAATAATTTTTATTATTGAGATTCCATTAACGGAGAGGAAAAACTATGAATATTTCCAAATATTACCTTTACCTGTACCAAATGAAAATCAGTATAAATTTATCCTTCCAAATTCCAAATACCTAATAATGAATGAGCATTACTATATATCAACGAGCACACCCTGTAAGGAAATCACCGAAGACAAGTTCTTGTGTCAAGATGGAAATCCCACCAGAATTGAGAAGAATTCTATTTGTGAAGTACAATTATTGAAATATGAGCAAAACATAACGAACTATAAACAGTTTCCAATTTTTATGCATAACTACAAGATACAAAAACTTTCTAAAAACAAATTTCTCTTGATTATACCGAAAAAACTTATAGCAATTCAGAAGTGTAATCAAGATCATGAAAATGTGCCTCTATTTGGACAATATATTCTTGAATTAATTCAAATAAGAATTGAACAGTCAATTTTGAACATTTACGAAAACTCTAAAATGACATTCAAACATATCCATCTACCTGCAATCAAGACAGAAGAGATGAATAACAAGATTATCAAGAAAGAAAAACCACTACTTTTGGATGAAGTCGAACTGGACGATTTGAAGACGATTGGTGCGGCCTTAGCAATTCAAAAAGAAGAAATCAACGAGATTCAAGAACCTATTATTACTTCTCAGAATATGAATTTTTGGACTCTGTTAATTTATATTTTATTGACAGGGCTATTAATTATTATTATTTGGAAGTTTCAAGTTTGTCAAGGAATTTCAAGAAAATTCAAGAAGAAGCCATCCCAAGAAGAGGATAGCATCAAGGACATCGTGATTTAACTCACACCCATGTTCCAAGGGGTGTTCGAATCTTAGAGGGGAGGAGTTACGAACGCCACTACAATGGACCACCTTGTTAGAAGATGAACTACGCAGCTAGCAAGAAGATGAATCATGACCTTCAATTGACAATGTTTAATTGTTCTATTCATATTATTAGATTTAGCTAGCCTGCTATTTTGATGTTTACTTGGATATGTATTTGTGCATAGAGAATCAATCTTATTCCAACTTCGAAGAGATTCACTAGTTTGTAGAAAAGTCCACAATAAAGTTTATTAAAAAATCAATTCTCCTCATTACGAAACGTAATTCGGAAGAACAGTTACCTGGTGAGTATAACTATATAAACATAATCGAATACAACCCAGATACGACGATTGTTCAATCTATACTGAATTCAACCTTCTGCTCGATTCGGCCGCTTGTATGTAAAACGGAAGAACAGTTACCTGGTGAGTATTGCTATATAAACATCATCACGATATCATCGAATACAACTCAGAGATACAATTATCGTTTCGTCTAACCATTTAACCTTCTGTTCGATTCAGTCGCTAGTATGTGTAACGGAAAAACCGTCACCTGGTAAGTATCACAATATATACAGTATTGCGATATAATCGGATACCACCCAGATACATTGATTGTTCAGTCTATCCATTCAACTTTCTGTTCGTTTCGGTCGTTCGTATGTAAAACGGGAATACCGTCACCTAGTGTGTATAACTATATACACAGCATAACATCATAATCGAATACAACCCAGATACTATCCATTCAACCTTCTGTTCGATTCGGTTGCTCGTATGCATAACGAAAGAACAGTAACCTGGTGAGTATTTCCATATGAACTTCATCACGATATAATCGAATACAACTCGATTACAATGATCATTCCGTCTATCCATCCAACCTTCTGTTCGATTTGGTCGCTCGTACGTATAACGCAAGAACAGAGTCCTGGTGAGTATTACTATATAAACATTACCACGATATAATCGAATACAACTCAGTTACAATTATCGTTTTGTCTATTCATTCAACCTTCTGTTCAGTTCAGCCGCTCTTATGTATAACTGGAGAACAGTAACCTGGTGAGTATAACTATATAAACATAATCGAATACAACTCAGATACGATGATTGTTCAATCTATCCATTTAACCTTCTGCTCGATTCGGTCGCTTGTATGTAAAACGGAAGGACAGTTACCTGGTAAGTATTGCTATATAAACATCATCACGATATCATCGAATTCAACTCAGATACAATTATCGTTTCGTCTGACCATTCAACATTCTGTTCGATTCAGTCGCTGGTATGTGTAACGGAAGTATCGTCACCTGGTAAGTATCACTATATATACAGAATTGCGATATAATCGACTACCACCCAGATACATTGATTGTTCAGTCTATCCATTCAACTTTCTGTTCGTTTCGGTCGCTCTTATGTATAACGAAAGACAAGTAACCTGGTGAGTATTTTTATATGAACGTCATCACGATATAATCGAATACAACTCAGTTACAATTATCGTTTCGTTCAACCATCCAACCTTATGTTCGATTCAGACGCTTGTATGTGTAACGAAAGAACCGTTACATGGTAGGTGTAACTAAATATACAGCATAACGATATAATCGGAGACAACCCAGATACAATGATTGTTCAATCTATCCATTCAACCTTATGTTCGATTCGGTTGCTCGTATGTATAACGGAAGAACTGTTACCTGGTTAGACATACTATATGGTAATAATCACGATATAATCGAATACAACCCCAGATACGATTATTGTTTTGTCTATCCATTCAACCTTCTGTTCAATTCAGTCGCTCGTATGTATAACGGAAGAACAGTTACCTGGTGAGTATAACTATATAAACATAATCGAATACAACTCAGGTACGATGATTGTTTAATCTATCCATTCAACCTTATGTTCGATTGGGTTGCTCGTATGTATAACGAAAGAACAGGTACCTGGTGAGTATAACTATATAAACATCATCACGATATAATCGAATACAACCCCAGATAGGATCATTGTTTAGTCTATACATTCAACCTTCTGTTCAATTAAGTCGCTCGTATGTATAAGAACAGTTACCTGGTGAGTATAACTATATAAACATAATCTAATACAACTCAGATACGATGATTGTTAAATCTATCCATTCAACCTTATGTTCGATTGGGTTGCTCGTATGTATAACGAAAGAACAGGTACCTGGTGAGTATAACTATATAAACATAATCGAATACAACCCAGATACGACGATTGTTCAATCTATCCATTTAACCTTCTGCTCGATTCGGTCGCTTGTATGTAAAACGGAAGGACAGTTACCTGGTGAGTATAACAATATAAACATCATCACGATATAATCGAATACAACCCCAGATAGGATCATTATTTAGTCTATACATTCAATCTTCTGTTAAATTCAGTCGCTCGTATGTATAACGGAAGAACAGTTACCTGGTGAGTATAACTATATAAACATCATCACGATATAATCGAATACAACCCCAGATAGGATCATTGTTTAGTCTATACATTCAACCTTCTGTTCAATTCAGTCGCTCGTATGTATAACGGAAGAACAGTTACCTGGTGAGTATAACAATATAAACATAATCGAATACAACTCAGATACGATGATTGTTTAATCTATCCATTCAACCTTATGTTCGATTGGGTTGCTCGTATGTATAACGAAAGAACAGGTACCTGGTGAGTATAACTATATAAACATAATCGAATACAACCCAGATACGACGATTGTTCAATCTATACTGAATTCAACCTTCTGCTCGATTCGGCCGCTTGTATGTAAAACGGAAGAACAGTTACCTGGTGAGTATTGCTATATAAACATAATCACGATATCATCAAATACAACTCAGAGATACAATTATCGTTTCGTCTAATTATTCAACCTTCTGTTCGATTCAGTCGCTAGTATGTGTAACGGAAGTACCGTCACCTGGTAAGTATCACTATATATACAGTATTGCGATATAATCGGATACCACCCAGATACATTGATTGTTCAGTCTATCCATTCAACTTTCTGTTCGTTTCGGTCGTTCGTATGTAAAACGGGAATACCGTCACCTAGTTTGTATAACTATATACACAGCATAACATCATAATCGAATACAACCCAGATACTATCCATTCAACCTTCTGTTCGATTCGGTTGCTCGTATGTATAACGAAAGAACAGTAACCTGGTGAGTATTTCCATATGAATTTCATCACGATATAATCGAATACAACTCAGATACAATGATCATTCCGTCTATCCATCCAACCTTCTGTTCGATTTGGTCGCTCGTACGTATTACGCAAGAACAGTCACCTGGTGAGTATTACTATATAAACATTACCACGATATAATCGAATACAACTCAGTTACAATTATCGTTTTGTCTATCCATTCAACCTTCTGTTCAGTTCAGCCGCTCTTATGTATAACTGGAGAACAGTTACCTGGTGAGTATAACTATATAAACATCATCACGATATAATCGAATACAACCCCAGATAGGATCATTGTTTAGTATATACATTCAACCTTCTGTTCAATTCAGTCGCTCGTATGTATAACGGAAGAACAGTTACCTGGTGAGTATAACTATATAAACATAATCGAATACAACTCAGATACGATGATTGTTTAATCTATCCATTCAACCTTATGTTCGATTGGGTTGCTCGTATGTATAACGAAAGAACAGGTACCTGGTGAGTATAACCATATAAACATAATCGAATACAACCCAGATACGACGATTGTTCAATCTATACTGAATTCAACCTTCTGCTCGATTCGGCCGCTTGTATGTAAAACGGAAGAACAGTTACCTGGTGAGTATTGCTATATAAACATCATCACGATATCATCAAATACAACTCAGAGATACAATTATCGTTTCGTCTAATCATTTAACCTTCTGTTCGATTCAGTCGCTAGTATGTGTAACGGAAGTACCGTCACCTGGTAAGTATCACTATATATACAGTATTGCGATATAATCGGATACCACCAAGATACATTGATTGTTCAGTCTATCCATTCAACTTTCTGTTCGTTTCGGTCGTTCGTATGTAAAACGGGAATACCGTCACCTAGTTTGTATAACTATATACACAGCATAACATCATAATCGAATACAACTCAGATAATATCCATTCAACCTTCTGTTCGATGCGGTTGCTCGTATGTATAAGGAAAGAACAGTAACCTGGTGAGTATTTCCATATGAACTTCATCACGATATAATCGAATACAACTCAGATACAATGATCATTCCGTCTATCCATCCAACCTTCTGTTCGATTTGGTCGCTCGTACGTATAACGCAAGAACAGTCACCTGGTGAGTATTACTATATAAACATTACCACGATATAATCGAATACAACTCAGTTACAATTATCGTTTTGTCTATCCATTCAACCTTCTGTTCAGTTCAGCCGCTCTTATGTATAACTGGAGAACAGTTACCTGGTGAGTATAACTATATAAACATCATCACGATATAATCGAATACAACCCCAGATAGGATCATTGTTTAGTCTATACATTCAACCTTCTGTTCGATTTGGTCGCTCGTACGTATAACGCAAGAACAGTCACCTGGTGAGTATTACTATATAAACATTAACACGATATAATCGAATACAACTCAGTTACAATTATCGTTTTGTCTATCCATTCAACCTTCTGTTCAGTTCAGCCGCTCTTATGTATAACTGGAGAACAGTTACCTGGTGAGTATAACTATATAAACATCTTCACGATATAATCGAATACAACCCCAGATAGGATCATTGTTTAGTCTATACATTCAACCTTCTGTTCAATTAAGTCGCTCGTATGTATAACGGAAGAACAGTTACCTGGTGAGTATAACTATATAAACATAATCGAATACAACTCAGATACGATGATTGTTTAATCTATCCATTCAACCTTATGTTCGATTGGGTTGCTCGTATGTATAACGAAAGAACAGGTACCTGGTGAGTATAACTATATAAACATAATCGAATACAACCCAGATACGACGATTGTTCAATTTATCCATTTAACCTTCTGCTCGATTCGGTCGCTTGTATGTAAAACGGAAGGACAGTTACCTGGTGAGTATAACTATATAAACATCATCACGATATAATCGAATACAACCCCAGATAGGATCATTGTTTAGTCTATACATTCAACCTTCTGTTCAATTCAGTCGCTCGTATGTATAACGGAAGAACAGTTACCTGGTGAGTATAACTATATAAACATAATCGAATACAACTCAGATACGATGATTGTTTAATCTATCCATTCAACCTTATGTTCGATTGGGTTGCTCGTATGTATAACGAAAGAACAGGTACCTGGTGAGTATAACTATATAAACATCATCACGATATAATCGAATACAACCCCAGATAGGATCATTGTTTAGTCTATACATTCAACCTTCTGTTCAATTCAGTCGCTCGTATGTATAACGGAAGAACAGTTACCTGGTGAGTATAACTATATAAACATAATCGAATACAACTCAGATACGATGATTGTTTAATCTATCCATTCAACCTTATGTTCGATTGGGTTGCTCGTATGTATAACGAAAGAACAGGTACCTGGTGAGTATAACTATATAAACATAATCGAATACAACCCAGATACGACGATTGTTCAATCTATACTGAATTCAACCTTCTGCTCGATTCGGCCGCTTGTATGTGAAACGGAAGAACAGTTACCTGGTGAGTATTGCTATATAAACATCATCACGATATCATCGAATACAACTCAGAGATACAATTATCGTTTCGTCTAACCATTTAACCTTCTGTTCGATTCAGTCGCTAGTATGTGTAACGGAAGTACCGTCACCTGCTAAGTATCACTATATATACAGTATTGCGAAATAATCGGATACCACCCAGATACATTGATTGTTCAGTCTATCCATTCAACTTTCTGTTCGTTTCGGTCGTTCGTATGTAAAACGGGAATACCGTCACCTAGTTTGTATAACTATATACACAGCATAACATCATAATCGAATACAACCCAGATACTATCCATTCAACCTTCCGTTCGATTCGGTTGCTCGTATGTATATCGAAAGAACAGTAACCTGGTGAGTATTTCCATATGAACTCCATCACGATATAATCGAATACAACTCAGATATAATGATCATTCTGTCTATCCATCCAACCTTCTGTTCGATTTGGTCGCTCGTACGTATAACGCAAGAACAGTCACCTGGTGAGTATTACTATATTAACATTACCACGATATAATCGAATACAACTCAGTTACAATTATCGTTTTGTCTATCCATTCAACCTTCTGTTCAGTTCAGCCGCTCTTATGTATAACTGGAGAACAGTTACCTGGTGAGTATAACTATATAAACATCATCACGATATAATCGAATACAACCCCAGATAGGATCATTGTTAAGTCTATACATTCAACCTTCTGTTCAATTCAGTCGCTCGTATGTATAACGGAAGAACAGCTACCTGGTGAGTATAACTATATAAACATAATCGAATACAACTCAGATACGATGATTGTTTAATCTATCCATTCAACCTTATGTTCGATTGGGTTGCTCGTATGTATAACGAAAGAACAGGTACCTGGTGAGTATAACTATATAAACATCATCACGATATAATCGAATACAACCCCAGATAGGATCATTGTTTAGTCTATACATTCAACCTTCTGTTCAATTAAGTCGCTCGTATGTATAACGGAAGAACAGTAACCTGGTGAGTATAACTATATAAACATAATCGAATACAACTCAGATACGATGATTGTTTGATCTATCCATTCAACCTTATGTTCGATTGGGTTGCTCGTATGTATAACGAAAGAACAGGTACCTGGTGAAAATAACTATATAAACATAATCGAATACAACCCAGATACGACGATTGTTCAATCTATACTGAATTCAACCTTCTGCTCTATTCGGCCGCTTGTATGTAAAACGAAAAAACAGTTACCTGGTGAGTATTGCTATATAAACATCATCACGATATAATCGAATACAACCCCAGATAGGATCATTGTTTAGTCTATACATTCGACCTTCTGTTCAATTCAGTCGCTCGTATGTATAACGGAAGAACAGTTACCTGGTGAGTATAACTATATAAACATAATCGAATACAACTCAGATACGATGATTGTTTAATCTATCCATTCAACCTTATGTTCGATTGGGTTGCTCGTATGTATAACGAAAGAACAGGTACCTGGTGAGTATAACTATATAATCATCATCACGATATAATCGAATACAACCCCAGATAGGATCATTGTTTAGTCTATACATTCAACCTTCTGTTCAATTAAGTCGCTCGTATGTATAACGGAAGAACAGTTACCTGGTGAGTATAACTATATAAACATAATCGAATACAACTCAGATACGATGATTGTTTAATCTATCCATTCATCCTTATGTTCGATTGGCTCGTATGTATAACGAAAGAACAGGTACCTGGTGAGTATAACTATATGAACATAATCGAATACAACCCAGATACGACGATTGTTCAACCTATCCATTTAACCTTCTGCTCGATTCGGTCGCTTGTATGTAAAACGGAAGGACAGTTACCTGGTGAGTATAACTATATAAACATCATCACGATATAATCGAATAAAACCCCAGATAGGATCATTGTTTAGTCTATACATTCAACCTTCTGTTCAATTCAGTCGCTCGTATGTATAACGGAAGAACAGTTACCTGGTGAGTATAACTATATAAACATAATCGAATACAACTCAGATACGATGATTGTTTAATCTATCCATTCAACCTTATGTTCGATTCGGTTGCTCGTATGTATGACGAAAGAACAGGTACCTGGTGAGTATAACTATATAAACATCATCACGATATAATCGAATACAACCCCAGATAGGATCATTGTTAAGTCTATACATTCAACCTTCTGTTCAATTCAGTCGCTCGTATGTATAACGGAAGAACAGTTACCTGGTGAGTATAACTATATAAACATAATCGAATACAACCCAGATACGACGATTGTTCAATCTATCCATTCAACCTTATGTTCGATTGGGTTGCTCGTATGTATAACGAAAGAACAGGTGCCTGGTGAGTATAACTATATAAACATAATCGAATACAACCCAGATACGACGATTGTTCAATCTATACTGAATTCAACCTTCTGCTCGATTCGGCATTCGGCCGCTTGTATGTAAAACGGAAGAACAGTTACCTGGTGAGTATTGCTATAAAAACATCATCACGATATCATCGAATACAACTCAGAGATACAATTATCGTTTCGTCTAACCATTTAACCTTCTGTTCAATTCAGTCGCTAGTATGTGTAACGGAAGTACCGTCACCTGGTAAGTATCACTATATATACAGTATTGCGATATAATCGGATACCACCCAGATACATTGATTGTTCAGTCTATCCATTCAACTTTTTGTTCGTTTCGGTCGCTCGTATGTAAAACGGGAATACCGTCACCTAGTTTGTATAACTATATACACAGCATAACATCATAATCGAATACAACCCAGATACTATCCATTCAACCTTCTGTTCGATTCGGTTGCTCGTATGTATAACGAAAGAACAGTAACCTGGTGAGTATTTCCATATGAACTTCATCACGATATAATCTAATACAACTCTGATAGAATGATCATTCCGTCTATCCATCCAACCTTCTGTTCGATTTGGTCGTTCGTACGCATAACGCAAGAACAGTCACCTGGTGAGTATTACTATATAAACATTACCACGATATAATCGAATACAACTCAGTTACAATTATCGTTTTGTCTATCCATTCAACCTTCTGTTCAGTTCAGCCGCTCTTATGTATAACTGGAGAACAGTTACCTGGTGAGTATAACTATATAAACATCATCACGATATAATCGAATACAACCCCAGATAGGATCATTGTTTAGTCTATACATTCGACCTTCTGTTCAATTCAGTCGCTCGTATGTATAACGGAAGAACAGTTACCTGGTGAGTATAACTATATAAACATAATCGAATACAACTCAGATACGATGATTGTTTGATCTATCCATTCAACCTTATGTTCGATTGGGTTGCTCGTATGTATAACGAGAGAACAGGTACCTGGTGAGTATAACTATATAAACATCATCACGATATAATCGAATACAACCCCAGATAGGATCATTGTTTAGTCTATACATTCAACCTTCTGTTCAATTAAGTCACTCGTATGTATAACGGAAGAACAGTTACCTGGTGAGTATAACTATATAAACATAATCGAATACAACTCAGATACGATGATTGTTTAATCTATCCATTCAACCTTATGTTCGATTGGGTTGCTCGTATGTATAACGGAAGAACAGGTACCTGGTGAGTATAACTATATAAACATAATCGAATACAACCCAGATACGACGATTGTTCAATTTATCCATTCAACCTTCTGCTCGATTCGGTCGCTTGTATGTAAAACGGAAGGACAGTTACCTGGTGAGTATAACTATATAAACATCATCACGATATAATCGAATACAACCCCAGATAGGATCATTGTTTAGTCTATACATTCAACCTTCTGTTCAATTCAGTCGCTCGTATGTATAACGGAAGAACAGTTACCTGGTGAGTATAACTATATAAACATAATCGAATACAACTCAGATACGATGATTGTTTAATCTATCCATTCAACCTTATGTTCGATTGGGTTGCTCGTATGTATAACGAGAGAACAGGTACCTGGTGAGTATAACTATATAAACATCATCACGATATAATCGAATACAACCCCAGATAGGATCATTGTTTAGTCTATACATTCAACCTTCTGTTCAATTAAGTCACTCGTATGTATAACGGAAGAACAGTTACCTGGTGAGTATAACTATATAAACATAATCGAATACAACTCAGATACGATGATTGTTTAATCTATCCATTCAACCTTATGTTCGATTGGGTTGCTCGTATGTATAACGAAAGAACAGGTACCTGGTGAGTATAACTATATAAACATAATCGAATACAACCCAGATACGACGATTGTTCAATCTATACTGAATTCAACCTTCTGCTCGATTCGGCCGCTTGTATGTGAAACGGAAGAACAGTTACCTGGAGAGTGTTGCTATATAAACATCATCACGATATCATCGAATACAACTCAGAGATACAATTATCGTTTCGTCTAACCATTTAACCTTTCGTTCGATTCAGTCGCTAGTATGTGTAACGGAAGTACCGTCACCTGGTAAGTATCACTATATATACAATCTTGCGATATAATCGGATACCACCCAGATACATTGATTGTTCAGTCTATCCATTCAACTTTCTGTTCGTTTCGGTCGTTCGTATGTAAAACGGGAATACCGTCACCTAGTTTGTATAACTATATACACAGCATAACATCATAATCGAATACAACCCAGATACTATCCATTCAACCTTCTGTTCGATTCGGTTGCTCGTATGTATAACGAAAGAACAGTAACCTGGTGAGTATTTCCATATGAACTTCATCACGATATAATCGAATACAACTCAGATACAATGATCATTCCGTCTATCCATCCAACCTTCTGTTCGATTTGGTCGCTCGTACGTATAACGCAAGAACAGTCACCTGGTGAGTATTACTATATAAACATTACCACGATATAATCGAATACAACTCAGTTACAATTATCGTTTTGTCTATCCATTCAACCTTCTGTTCAGTTCAGCCGCTCTTATGTATAACTGGAGAACAGTTACCTGGTGAGTATAACTATATAAACATCATCACGATATAATCGAATACAACCCCAGATAGGATCATTGTTTAGTCTATACATTCAACCTTCTGTTCAATTCAGTCGCTCGTATGTATAACGGAAGAACAGTTACCTGGTGAGTATAACTATATAAACATAATCAAATACAACTCAGATACGATGATTGTTTAATCTATCCATCCAACCTTATGTTCGATTGTGTTACTCGTATGTATAACGAAAGAACAGGAACCTGGTGAGTATAACTATATAAACATCATCACGATATGATCGAATACAACCCCAGATAGGATCATTGTTTAGTCTATACATTCAACCTTCTGTTCAATCAAGTCGCTCGTATGTATAACGGAAGAACAGTAACCTGGTGAGTATAACTATATAAACATAATCGAATACAACTCAGATACGATGATTGTTTGATCTATCCATTCAACCTTATGTTCGATTGGGTTGCTCGTATGTATAACGAAAGAACAGGTACCTGGTGAAAATAACTATATAAACATAATCGAATACAACCCAGATACGACGATTGTTCAATCTATACTGAATTCAACCTTCTGCTCGATTCGGCCGCTTGTATGTAAAACGGAAGAACAGTTACCTGGTGAGTATTGCTATATAAACATCATCACGATATAATCGAATACAACCCCAGATAGGATCATTGTTTAGTCTATACGTTCAACCTTCTGTTCAATTCAGTCGCTCGTATGTATAACGGAAGAACAGTATCCTGGTGAGTATAACTATATAAACATAATCGAATACAACTCAGATACGATGATTGTTTAATCTATCCATTCAACCTTATGTTCGATTGGGTTGCTCGTATGTATAACGAAAGAACAGGTACCTGGTGAGTATAACTATATAAACATCATCACGATATAATCGAATACAACCCCAGATAGGATCATTGTTTAGTCTATACATTCAACCTTCTGTTCAATTAAGTCGCTCGTATGTATAACGGAAGAACAGTTACCTGGTGAGTATAACTATATAAACATAATCGAATACAACTCAGATACGATGATTGTTTAATCTATCCATTCAACCTTATGTTCGATTGGGTTGCTCGTATGTTTAACGAAAGAACAGGTACCTGGTGAGTATAACTATATGAACATAATCGAATACAACCCAGATACGACGATTGTTCAATCTATCCATTTAACCTTCTGCTCGATTCGGTCGCTTGTATGTAAAACGGAAGGACAGTTACCTGATGAGTATAACTATATAAACATCATCACGATATAATCGAATACAACCCCAGATAGGATCATTGTTTAGTCTATACATTCAACCTTCTGTTCAATTCAGTCGCTCGTTTGTATAACGGAAGAACAGTTACCTGGTGAGTATAACTATATAAACATAATCGAATACAACTCAGATACGATGATTGTTTAATCTATCCATTCAACCTTATGTTCGATTGGGTTGCTCGTATGTATAACGAAAGAACAGGTAGCTGGTGAGTATAACTATATAAACATCATCACGATATAATCGAATACAACCCCAGATAGGATCATTGTTTAGTCTATACATTCAACCTTCTGTTCAATTAAGTCGCTCGTATGTATAACGGAAGAACAGTTACCTGGTGAGTATAACTATATAAACATCATCACGATATAATCGAATACAACCCCAGATAGGATCATTGTTTAGTCTATACATTCAATCTTTTGTTCAATTCAGTCGCTGGTATGTATAACGGAAGAACAGTTACCTGGTGAGTATAACTATATAAACATAATCGAATACAACTCAGATACGATGATTGTTTAATCTATCCATTCAACCTTATGTTCGATTGGGTTGCTCGTATGTATAACGAAAGAACAGGAACCTGGTGAGTATAACTATATAAACATAATCGAATACAACCCAGATACGACGATTGTCCAATCTATACTGAATTCAACCTTCTGCTCGATTCGGCCGCTTGTATGTAAAACGGAAGAACAGTTACCTGGTGAGTATTGCTATATAAACATCATCACGATATCATCGAATACAACTCAGAGATACAATTATCGTTTCGTCTAACCATTTAACCTTCTGTTCGATTCAGTCGCTAGTATGTGTAACGGAAGTACCGTCACCTGGTAAGTATCACTATATATACAGTATTGCGATATAATCGGATACCACCCAGATACATTGATTGTTCAGTCTATCCATTCAACTTTTTGTTCGTTTCGGTCGTTCGTATGTGAAACGGGAATACCGTCACCTAGTTTGTATAACTATATACACAGCATAACATTATAATCGAATACAACCCAGATACTATCCATTCAACCTTCTGTTCGATTCGGTTGCTCGTATGTATAACGAAAGAACAGTAACCTGGTGAGTATTTCCATATGAACTTCATCACGATATAATCGAATACAACTCAGATAGAATGATCATTCCGTCTATCCATTCAACCTTCTGTTCGATTTGGTCGCTCGTACGCATAACGCAAGAACAGTCACCTGGTGAGTATCACTATATAAACATTACCACGATATAATCGAATACAACTCAGTTACAATTATCGTTTTGTCTATCCATTCAACCTTCGGTTCAGTTCAGCCGCTCTTATGTATAACTGGAGAACAGTTACCTGGTGAGTATAACTATATAAACATCATCACGATATAATCGAATACAACCCCAGATAGGATCATTATTTAGTCTATACATTCAACCTTCTGTTCAATTCAGTCGCTCGTATGTATAACGGAAGAACAGTTACCTGGTGAGTATAACTATATAAACATAATCGAATACAACTCAGATACGATGATTGTTTAATCTATCCATTCAACCTTATGTTCGATTGGGTTGCTCGTATGTATAACGAAAGAACAGGTACCTGGTGAGTATAACTATATAAACATAATCGAATACAACCCAGATACGACGATTGTTCAATCTATCCATTTAACCTTCTGCTCGATTCGGTCGCTTGTATGTAAAACGGAAGGACAGTTACCTGGTGAGTATAACTATATAAACATCATCACGATATAATCGAATACAACCCCAGATAGGATCATTGTTTAGTCTATACATTCAACCTTCTGTTCAATTCAGTCGCTCGTATGTATAACGGAAGAACAGTTACCTGGTGAGTATAACTATATAAACATCATCACGATGTAATCGAATACAACCCCAGATAGGATCATTGTTTAGTCTATACATTCAACCTTCTGTTCAATTGAGTCGCTCGTATGTATAACGGAAGAACAGTCACCTGGTGAGTATAACTATATGAACATAATCGAATACAACTCAGATACGATGATTGTTTAATCTATCCATTCTACCTTATGTTCGATTGGGTTGCTCGTATGTATAACGAAAGAACAGGTTCCTGGTGAGTATAACTATATAAACATCATCACGATATAATCGAATACAACCCCAGATAGGATCATTGTTTAGTCCATACATTCAACCTTCTGTTCAATTAAGTCGCTCGTATGTATAACGCAAGAACAGTTACCTGGTGAGTATAACTATATAAACATAATCGAATACAACTCAGATACGATGATTGTTTAATCTATCCATTCAACCTTATGTTCGATTGGGTTGCTCGTATGTATAACGAAAGAACAGGTACCTGGTGAGTATAACTATATAAACATAATCGAATACAACCCAGATACGACGATTGTTTGATCTATCCATTCAACCTTATGTTCGATTGGGTTGCTCGTATGTATAACGAAAGAACAGGTACCTGGTGAAAATAACTATATAAACATAATCGAATACAACCCAGATACGACAATTGTTCAATCTATACTGAATTCAACCTTCTGCTCTATTCGGCCGCTTGTATGTTAAACGGAAAAACAGTTACCTGGTGAGTATTGCTATATAAACATCATCACGATATAATCGAATACAACCCCAGATAGGATCATTGTTTAGTCTATACATTCAACCTTCTGTTCAATTCAGTCGCTCGTATGTATAACGGAAGAACAGTTACCTGGTGAGTATAACTATATAAACATAATCGAATACAACTCAGATACGATGATTGTTTAATCTATCCATTCAACCTTATGTTCGATTGGGTTGCTCGTATGTATAACGAAAGAACAGGTACCTGGTGAGTATAACTATATAATCATCATCACGATATAATCGAATACAACCCCAGATAGGATCATTGTTTAGTCTATACATTCAACCTTCTGTTCAATTAAGTCGCTCGTATGTATAACGGAAGAACAGTTACCTGGTGAGTATAACTATATAAACATAATCGAATACAACTCAGATACGATGATTGTTTAATCTATCCATTCATCCTTATGTTCGATTGGCTCGTATGTATAACGAAAGAACAGGTACCTGGTGAGTATAACTATATGAACATAATCGAATACAACCCAGATACGACGATTGTTCAACCTATCCATTTAACCTTCTGCTCGATTCGGTCGCTTGTATGTAAAACGGAAGGACAGTTACCTGGTGAGTATAACTATATAAACATCATCACGATATAATCGAATAAAACCCCAGATAGGATCATTGTTTAGTCTATACATTCAACCTTCTGTTCAATTCAGTCGCTCGTATGTATAACGGAAGAACAGTTACCTGGTGAGTATAACTATATAAACATAATCGAATACAACTCAGATACGATGATTGTTTAATCTATCCATTCAACCTTATGTTCGATTCGGTTGCTCGTATGTATAACGAAAGAACAGGTACCTGGTGAGTATAACTATATAAACATCATCACGATATAATCGAATACAACCCCAGATAGGATCATTGTTAAGTCTATACATTCAACCTTCTGTTCAATTCAGTCGCTCGTATGTATAACGAAAGAACAGTTACCTGGTGAGTATAACTATATAAACATAATCGAATACAACCCAGATACGACGATTGTTCAATCTATCCATTCAACCTTATGTTCGATTGGGTTGCTCGTATGTATAACGAAAGAACAGGTGCCTGGTGAGTATAACTATATAAACATAATCGAATACAACCCAGATACGACGATTGTTCAATCTATACTGAATTCAACCTTCTGCTCGATTCGGCATTCGGCCGCTTGTATGTAAAACGGAAGAACAGTTACCTGGTGAGTATTGCTATAAAAACATCATCACGATATCATCGAATACAACTCAGAGATACAATTATCGTTTCGTCTAACCATTTAACCTTCTGTTCAATTCAGTCGCTAGTATGTGTAACGGAAGTACCGTCACCTGGTAAGTATCACTATATATACAGTATTGCGATATAATCGGATACCACCCAGATTAATTGATTGTTCAGTCTATCCATTCAACTTTTTGTTCGTTTCGGTCGCTCGTATGTAAAACGGGAATACCGTCACCTAGTTTGTATAACTATATAGACAGCATAACATCATAATCGAATACAACCCAGATACTATCCATTCAACCTTCTGTTCGATTCGGTTGCTCGTATGTATAACGAAAGAACAGTAACCTGGTGAGTATTTCCATATGAACTTCATCACGATATAATCTAATACAACTCTGATAGAATGATCATTCCGTCTATCCATCCAACCTTCTGTTCGATTTGGTCGTTCGTACGCATAACGCAAGAACAGTCACCTGGTGAGTATTACTATATAAACATTACCACGATATAATCGAATACAACTCAGTTACAATTATCGTTTTGTCTATCCATTCAACCTTCTGTTCAGTTCAGCCGCTCTTATGTATAACTGGAGAACAGTTACCTGGTGAGTATAACTATATAAACATCATCACGATATAATCGAATACAACCCCAGATAGGATCATTGTTTAGTCTATACATTCAACCTTCTGTTCAATTCAGTCGCTCGTATGTATAACGGAAGAACAGTTACCTGGTGAGTATAACTATATAAACATAATCGAATACAACTCAGATACGATGATTGTTTGATCTATCCATTCAACCTTATGTTCGATTGGGTTGCTCGTATGTATAACGAGAGAACAGGTACCTGGTGAGTATAACTATATAAACATCATCACGATATAATCGAATACAACCCCAGATAGGATCATTGTTTAGTCTATACATTCAACCTTCTGTTCAATTAAGTTACTCGTATGTATAACGGAAGAACAGTTACCTGGTGAGTATAACTATATAAACATAATCGAATACAACTCAGATACGATGATTGTTTAATCTATCCATTCAACCTTATGTTCGATTGGGTTGCTCGTATGTATAACGAAAGAACAGGTACCTGGTGAGTATAACTATATAAACATAATCGAATACAACCCAGATACGACGATTGTTCAATTTATCCATTCAACCTTCTGCTCGATTCGGTCGCTTGTATGTAAAACGGAAGGACAGTTACCTGGTGAGTATAACTATATAAACATCATCACGATATAATCGAATACAACCCCAGATAGGATCATTGTTTAGTCTATACATTCAACCTTCTGTTCAATTCAGTCGCTCGTATGTATAACGGAAGAACAGTTACCTGGTGAGTATAACTATATAAACATAATCGAATACAACTCAGATACGATGATTGTTTAATCTATCCATTCAACCTTATGTTCGATTGGGTTGCTCGTATGTATAACGAGAGAACAGGTACCTGGTGAGTATAACTATATAAACATCATCACGATATAATCGAATACAACCCCAGATAGGATCATTGTTTAGTCTATACATTCAACCTTCTGTTCAATTAAGTCACTCGTATGTATAACGGAAGAACAGTTACCTGGTGAGTATAACTATATAAACATAATCGAATACAACTCAGATACGATGATTGTTTAATCTATCCATTCAACCTTATGTTCGATTGGGTTGCTCGTATGTATAACGAAAGAACAGGTACCTGGTGAGTATAACTATATAAACATAATCGAATACAACCCAGATACGACGATTGTTCAATCTATACTGAATTCAACCTTCTGCTCGATTCGGCCGCTTGTATGTGAAACGGAAGAACAGTTACCTGGTGAGTGTTGCTATATAAACATCATCACGATATCATCGAATACAACTCAGAGATACAATTATCGTTTCGTCTAACCATTTAACCTTTCGTTCGATTCAGTCGCTAGTATGTGTAACGGAAGTACCGTCACCTGGTAAGTATCACTATATATACAATCTTGCGATATAATCGGATACCACCCAGATACATTGATTGTTCAGTCTATCCATTCAACTTTCTGTTCGTTTCGGTCGTTCGTATGTAAAACGGGAATACCGTCACCTAGTTTGTATAACTATATACACAGCATAACATCATAATCGAATACAACCCAGATACTATCCATTCAACCTTCTGTTCGATTCGGTTGCTCGTATGTATAACGAAAGAACAGTAACCTGGTGAGTATTTCCATATGAACTTCATCACGATATAATCGAATACAACTCAGATACAATGATCATTCCGTCTATCCATCCAACCTTCTGTTCGATTTGGTCGCTCGTACGTATAACGCAAGAACAGTCACCTGGTGAGTATTACTATATAAACATTACCACGATATAATCGAATACAACTCAGTTACAATTATCGTTTTGTCTATCCATTCAACCTTCTGTTCAGTTCAGCCGCTCTTATGTATAACTGGAGAACAGTTACCTGGTGAGTATAACTATATAAACATCATCACGATATAATCGAATACAACCCCAGATAGGATCATTGTTTAGTCTATACATTCAACCTTCTGTTCAATTCAGTCGCTCGTATGTATAACGGAAGAACAGTTACCTGGTGAGTATAACTATATAAACATAATCAAATACAACTCAGATACGATGATTGTTTAATCTATCCATCCAACCTTATGTTCGATTGTGTTACTCGTATGTATAACGAAAGAACAGGAACCTGGTGAGTATAACTATATAAACATCATCACGATATAATCGAATACAACCCCAGATAGGATCATTGTTTAGTCTATACATTCAACCTTCTGTTCAATCAAGTCGCTCGTATGTATAACGGAAGAACAGTAACCTGGTGAGTATAACTATATAAACATAATCGAATACAACTCAGATACGATGATTGTTTGATCTATCCATTCAACCTTATGTTCGATTGGGTTGCTCGTATGTATAACGAAAGAACAGGTACCTGGTGAAAATAACTATATAAACATAATCGAATACAACCCAGATACGACGATTGTTCAATCTATACTGAATTCAACCTTCTGCTCGATTCGGCCGCTTGTATGTAAAACGGAAGAACAGTTACCTGGTGAGTATTGCTATATAAACATCATCACGATATAATCGAATACAACCCCAGATAGGATCATTGTTTAGTCTATACATTCAACCTCCTGTTCAATTCAGTCGCTCGTATGTATAACGGAAGAACAGTTACCTGGTGAGTATAACTATATAAACATAATCGAATACAACTCAGATACGATGATTGTTTAATCTATCCATTCAACCTTATGTTCGATTGGGTTACTCGTATGTATAACGAAAGAACAGGTACCTGGTGAGTATAACTATATAAACATCATCACGATATAATCGAATACAACCCCAGATAGGATCATTGTTTGGTCTATACATTCAACCTTCTGTTCAATTAAGTCGCTCGTATGTATAACGGAAGAACAGTTACCTGGTGAGTATAACTATATAAACATAATCGAATACAACTCAGATACGATGATTGTTTAATCTATCCATTCAACCTTATGTTCGATTGGGTTGCTCGTATGTATAACGAAAGAACAGGTACCTGGTGAGTATAACTATATAAACATAATCGAATACAACCCAGATACGACGATTGTTCAATATATCCATTTAACCTTCTGCTCGATTCGGTCGCTTGTATGTAAAACGGAAGGACAGTTACCTGGTGAGTATAACTATATAAACATCATCACGATATAGTCGAATACAACTCAGAGATACAATTATCGTTTCGTCTAACCATTTAACCTTCTGTTCGATTCAGTCGCTAGTATGTGTAACGGAAGTACCGTCACCTGGTAAGTATCACTATATATACAGTATTGCGATATAATCGGATACCACCCAGATACATTGATTGTTCAGTCTATCCATTCAACTTTCTGTTCGTTTCGGTCGTTCGTATGTAAAACGGGAATACCGTCACCTAGTTTGTATAACTTTATACACAGCATAACATCATAATCGAATACAACCCAGATACTATCCATTCAACCTTCTGTTCGATTCGGTTGCTCGTATGTATAACGAAAGAACAGTAACCTGGTGAGTATTTCCATATGAACTTCATCACGATATAATCGAATACAACTCAGATACAATGATCATTCCGTCTATCCATCCAACCTTCTGTTCGATTTGGTCGCTCGTACGTATAACCCAAGAACAGTCACCTGGTGAGTATTACTATATAAACATTACCACGATATAATCGAATACAACTCAGTTACAATTATCGTTTTGGCTATCCATTCAACCTTCTGTTCAGTTCAGCCGCTCTTATGTATAACTGGAGAACAGTTACCTGGTGAGTATAACTATATAAACATCATCACGATATAATCGAATACAACCCCAGATAGGATCATTGTTCAGTCTATACATTCAACCTTCTGTTCAATTCAGTCGCTCGTATGTATAACGGAAGAACAGTTACCTGGTGAGTATAACTATATAAACATAATCGAATACAACTCAGATACGATGATTGTTTTATCTATCCATTCAACCTTATGTTCGATTGGGTTGCTCGTATGTATAACTGGAGAACAGTTACCTGGTGAGTATAACTATATAAACATCATCACGATATAATCGAATACAACCCCAGATAGGATCACTGTTTAGTCTATACATTCAACCTTCTGTTCAATTCGCTCGTATGTATAACGAAAGAACAGGTACCTGGTGAGTATAACTATATAAACATAATCGAATACAACCCAGATACGACGATTGTTCAATCTATACTGAATTCAACCTTCTGCTCTATTCGGCCGCTTGTATGTAAAACGGAAGAACAGTTACCTGGTGAGTATTGCTATATAAACATCATCACGATATAATCGAATACAACCCCAGATAGGATCATTGTTTAGTCTATACATTCAACCGTCTGTTCAATTCAGTCGCTCGTATGTATAACGGAAGAACAGTTACCTGGTGGGTATAACTATATAAACATAATCGAATACAACTCAGATACGATGATTGTTTAATCTATCCATTCAACCTTATGTTCGATTGGGTTGCTCGTTTGTATAACGAAAGAACAGGTACCTGGTGAGTATAACTATATAAACATCATCACGATATAATCGAATACAACCCCAGATAGGATCATTGTTTAGTCTATACATTCAACCTTCTGTTCAATTAAGTCGCTCGTATGTATAACGGAAGAACAGTTACCTGGTGAGTATAACTATATAAACATAATCGAATACAACTCAGCTACGATGATTGTTTAATCTATCCATTCAACCTTATGTTCGATTGGGTTGCTCGTATGTATAACGAAAGAACAGGTACCTGGTGAGTATAACTATATAAACATAATCGAATACAACCCAGATACGACGATTGTTCAATCTATTCATTTAACCTTCTGCTCGATTCGGTCGCTTGTATGTAAAACGGAAGGACAGTTACCTGGTGAGTATAACTATATAAACATCATCACGATATAATCAAATACAACCCCAGATAGGATCATTGTTTAGTCTATACATTCAACCTTCTGTTCAATTCAGTCGCTCGTATGTATAACGGAAGAACATTTTTTGTTTGAAGGTGGCTGACAATGTCTCGAGTTGTGAAGAAAAGTTTCGGACTTCCAGTTCTCACCTGAAGACGATTGTAGATACACACAATCGAAACGTCGTGACAAACTCGATTTGAATATTTCTAATAATTTTAATTCTTTATTCATTCATTTTTATTTAAATTTTTAATTCAACTTTTATTTTTTCAGGCTATTGATTTCTAATTCAACTTTTCCTTTTTTCAGGCTATTGATTTCTAATTCAACTTTTTTTTTTCAGGCTATTGATTTCTAATTCGATTTTTCTTATTTTCAGGCTCATCGACTAGTTAAACTCCCATTTAAATCTACATTTTTCGACTTCATACATACTTACACTAATACTAACCTGATTTATTGATACTCGAATCTTCTTGATTCGATAAAATAGTTAATTTTTATTCATCACTTATTTCGTTTTTTCAGCATAACTCATCTTTTCTTTTCTCAGAATTCAAATATTCATACCTTTAGACAATGGAAGTCCGAAACTTTTCTTCACAGGAAGAACATTTACCTGGTGAGTATAACCCAAGAACAGTCACCTGGTGAGTATTACTATATAAACATTACCACGATATAATCGAATACAACTCAGTTACAATTATCGTTTTGTCTATCCATTCAACCTTCTGTTCAGTTCAGCCGCTCTTATGTATAACTGGAGAACAGTTACCTGGTGAGTATAACTATATAAACATCATCACGATATAATCGAATACAACCCCAGATAGGATCATTGTTCAGTCTATACATTCAATCTTCTGTTCAATTCAGTCGCTCGTATGTATAACGGAAGAACAGTTACCTGGTGAGTATAACTATATAAACATAATCGAATACAACTCAGATACGATGATTGTTTAATCTATCCATTCAACCTTATGTTCGATTGGGTTGCTCGTATGTATAACTGGAGAACAGTTACCTGGTGAGTATTACTATATAAACATCATCACGATATATTCGAATACAACCCCAGATAGGATCACTGTTTAGTCTATACATTCAACCTTCTGTTCAATTCAGTCGCTCGTATGTATAACGAAAGAACAGGTACCTGGTGAGTATAACTGTATAAACATAATCGAATACAACCCAGATACGACGATTGTTCAATCTATACTGAATTCAACCTTCTGCTCGATTCGGCCGCTTGTATGTAAAACGGAAGAACAGTTACCTGGTGAGTATTGTATATAAACATCATAACGATATAATCGAATACAACCCCAGATAGGATCATTGTTAAGTCTATACATTCAACCTTCTGTTCAATTCAGTCGCTCGTATGTATAACGGAAGAACAGTTACCTGGTGAGTATAACTATATAAACATAATCGAATACAACTCAGATACGATGATTGTTTAATCTATCCATTCAACCTCATGTTCGATTGGGTTGCTCGTTTGTATAACGAAAGAACAGGTACCTGGTGAGTATAACTATATAAACATTATCACGATATAATCGAATACAACCCCAGATAGGATCATTGTTTAGTCTATATATTCAACCTTCTGTTCAATTAAGTCGCTCGTATGTATAACGGAAGAACAGTTACCTGGTGAGTATAACTATATAAACATAATCGAATACAACTCAGCTACGATGATTGTTTAATCTATCCATTCAACCTTATGTTCGATTGGGTTGCTCGTATGTATAACGAAAGAACAGGTACCTGGTGAGAATAACTATATAAACATAATCGAATACAACCCAGATACGACGATTGTTCAATCTATTCATTTAACCTTCTGCCCGATTCGGTCGCTTGTATGTAAAACGGAAGGACAGTTACCTGGTGAGTATAACTATATAAACATCATCACGATATAATCGAATACAACCCCAGATAGGATCATTGTTTAGTCTATACATTCAACCTTCTGTTCAATTAAGTCGCTCGTTTGTATAACGGAAGAACAGTTACCTGGTGAGTATAACTATATAAACATAATCGAATACAACACAGATATGATGATTGTTTAATCTATCCATTCAAACTCATGTTCGATTGGGTTGCTCGTATGTATAACGAAAGAACAGGTACCTGGTGAGTATAACTATATAAACATAATCGAATACAACCCAGATACGACGATTGTTCAATCTATCCATTTAACCTTCTGCTCGATTCGGTCGCTTGTATGTAAAACGGAAGGACAGTTACCTGGTGGGTATAACTATATAAACATCATCACGATATAATCGAATACAACCCCAGATAGGATCATTGTTCAGTCTATACATACAATATTCTGTTCAATTCGTCTAACCATTTAACCTTCTGTTCGATTCAGTCGCTAGTATGTGTAACGGAAGTACCGTCACCTGGTAAGTATCACTATATATACAGTATTGCGATATAATCAAATACCACCCAGATACATTGATTGTTCAGTCTATCCATTCAACTTTCTGTTCGTTTCGGTCGTTCGTATGTAAAACGGGAATACCGTCACCTAGGGTGTATAACTATATACACAGCATAACATCATAATCGAATACAACCCAGATACTATCCATTCAACCTTCTGTTCGATTCGGTTGCTCGTATGTATAACGAAAGAACAGTCACCTGGTGAGTATTTCCATATGAACTTCATCACGATATAATCGAATACAACTCAGATACAATGATCATTCCGTCTATCCATCCAACCTTCTGTTCAATTTGGTCGCTCGTACGTATAACGCAAGAACAGTCACCTGGTGAGTATTACTATATAAACATTACCACGATATAATCGAATACAACTCAGTTACAATTATCGTTTTGTCTATCCATTCAACCTTCTGTTCAGTTCAGCCGCTCTTATGTATAACTGGGGAACAGTTACCTGGTGAGTATAACTATATAAACATCATCACGATATAATCGAATACAACCCCAGATAGGATCATTGTTTAGTCTATACATTCAACCTTCTGTTCAATTCAGTCGCTCGTATGTATAACGGAAGAACAGTTACCTGGTGAGTATAACTATATAAACATAATCGAATACAACTCAGATACGATGATTGTTTAATCTATCCATTCAACCTTATGTTCGATTGGGTTGCTCGTATGTATAACGAAAGAACAGGTACCTGGTGAGTATAACTATATAAACATAATCGAAAACAACCCAGATACGACGATTGTTCAATCTATACTGAATTCAACCTTCTGCTCGATTCGGCCGCTTGTATGTAAAACGGAAGAACAGTTACCTGGTGAGTATTGCTATATAAACATCATCACGATATCATCGAATACAACTCGGAGATACAATTTTCGTTTCGTCTAACCATTTAACCTTCTGTTCGATTCAGTCGCTAGTATGTGTAACGGAAGAACCGTCACCTGGTAAGTATCACTATATATACAGTATTGCGATATAATCGGATACCACCCAGATACATTGATTGTTCAGTCTATCCATTCAACTTTCTGTTCGTTCCGGTCGTTCGTATGTGGAACGGGAATACCGTCACCTAGTGTGTATAACTATATACACAGCATAACATCATAATCGAATACAACCCAGATACTATCCATTCAACCTTCTGTTCGATTCGGTTGCTCGTATGTATAACGAAAGAACAGTAACCTGGTAAGTATTTCCATATGAACTTCATCACGATATAATCGAATACAACTCAGATACAATGATCATTCCGTCTATCCATCCAACCTTCTGTTCGATTTGGTCGCTCGTACGTATAACGCAAGGACAGTCACCTGGTGAGTATTACTATATAAACATTACCACGATATAATCGAATACAACTCAGTTACAATTATCGTTTTGTCTATCCATTCAACCTTCTGTTCAGTTCAGCCGCTCTTATGTATAACTGGAGAACAGTTACCTGGTGAGTATAACTATATAAACATCATCACGATATAATCGAATACAACCCCAGATAGGATCATTGTTTAGTCTATACATTCGACCTTCTGTTCAATTCAGTCGCTCGTATGTATAACGGAAGAACAGTTACCTGGTGAGTATAACTATATAAACATAATCGAATACAACTCAGATACGATGATTGTTTAATCTATCTATTCAACCTTATGTTCGATTGGGTTGCTCGTATGTATAACGAAAGAACAGTAACCTGGTGAGTATTTCCATATGAACTTCAACACGATATAATCGAATACAACTCAGATACAATGATCATTCCGTCTATCCATCCAACCTTCTGTTCGATTTGGTCGCTCGTACGTATAACGCAAGAACAGTCACCTGGTGAGTATTACTATATAAACATTACCACGATATAATCGAATTCAACTCAGTTACAATTATCGTTTTGTCTATCCATTCAACCTTCTGTTCAGTTCAGCCGCTCTTATGTATAACTGGAGAACAGTTACCTGGTGAGTATAACTATATAAACATCATCACGATATAATCGAATACAACCCCAGATAGGATCATTGTTTAGTCTATACATTCAACCTTCTGTTCAATTCAGTCGCTCGTATGTATAACGGAAGAACAGTTACCTGGTAAGTATAACTATATAAACATAATCGAATACAACTCAGATACGATGATTGTTTAATCTATCCATTCAACCTTATGTTCGATTGGGTTGCTCGTATGTATAACGAAAGAACAGGTACCTGGTGAGTATAACTATATAAACATAATCGAATACAACTCAGATACGATGATTGTTTAATCTATCCATTTAACCTTCTGCTCGATTCGGCCGCTTGTATGTAAAACGGAAGAACAGTTACCTGGTGAGTATCGCTATATAAACATCATCACGATATCATCGAATACAACTCAGAGATACAATTATCGTTTCGTCTAACCATTTGACCTTCTGTTCGATTCAGTCGCTAGTATGTGTAACGGAAGTACCGTCACCTGGTAAGTATCACTATATAAACAGTATTGCGATATAATCGGATACCACCCAGATACATTGATTGTTCAGTCTATCCATTCAACTTTCTGTTCATTTCGGTCGTTCGTATGTAAAACGGGAATACCGTCACCTAGTGTGTATAACTATATACACAGCATAACATCATAATCGAATACAACCCAGATACTATCCATTCAACCTTCTGTTCGATTCGGTTGCTCGTATGTATAACGAAAGAACAGTAACCTGGTGAGTATTTCCATATGAACTTCATCACGATATAATCGAATACAACTCAGATACAATGATCATTCCGTCTATCCATCCAACCTTCTGTTCGATTTGGTCGCTCGTACGTATAACGCAAGAACAGTCACCTGGTGAGTATTACTATATAAACATTACCACGATATTATCGAATACAACTCAGTTACAATTATCGTTTTGTCTATCCATTCAACCTTCTGTTCAGTTCAGCCGCTCTTATGTATAACTGGAGAACAAGTACCTGGTGAGTATCACTATATAAACATCATCACGATATAATCGAATACAACCCCAGATAGGATCATTGTTTAGTCTATACATTCAACCTTCTGTTCAATTCAGTCGCTCGTATGTATAACGGAAGAACAGTTACCTGGTGAGTATAACTATATAAACATAATCGAATATAACTCAGATACGATGATTGTATAATCTATCCATTCAACCTTATGTTCGATTGGGTTGCTCGTATGTATAACGAAAGAACAGGTACCTGGTGAGTATTACTATATAAACATAATCGAATACAACTCAGATACGATGATTGTTCAATCCATCCATTTAACCTTCTGCTCGATTCGGTCGCTTGTATGTAAAACGGAAGGACAGTTACCTGGTAAGTATTGCTATATAAACATCATCACGATATCATCGAATTCAACTCAGATACAATTATCGTTTCGTCTAACCATTCAACATTCTGTTCGATT